>PNEQ01041128.1:0-15088 GCA_003012365.1 Medauroidea extradentata
GATCGAGTTCATCTTTTGATTCGGGACAATGCAGCCAATATGGTACGTGCGTGTGAATTGCTTCAAATTACTAGTGTTGGCTGTGTTGCACATACATTACAACTTGTTATAAAGGACTCTTTATTCTGTGAGAAAAGTGTATCAAATGTGTGTGCAAAAGTTAGACGTGTTGTTGGCCATTTTAAACATTCTGCATCAGCTAACAAACTCTTAACAGACTTCCAGCAGGCAAACAGCATCCCATGCCATAAGTTAAAGCAGGACGAGCCAACCCATTGGAACAGTACTTATGTAATGTTGGACAGATTTCTAGAACGACGACGTGCAATTTCATATATTGGACCTGACATTAATTTGAACATAGAGTTCACAAATGGCGAGTGGGATCTGATCAGTGAAATTGTTGAGCTCTTGAAAATTTTTTTTTTGATTCTACCCAAATTGTGAGCAGTGAAGAAACCCTCATTTCAGAAGTTAATCCGTTAATTAATGGTTTGAAAAATCATTTGACCTCATGCAACCTAGGAAACAAACTCAAATCTGTCACAAAAAACATGATACATTCCCTGAACACTCGGTTTTCAAGTATGGAAACCAATATTCATTACAGCTCTAGCACACTTTTGGACCCTCGTTTCAAAAACTGTGTGTTTAGCAACGAGGAAAACATCAATGCTGCCAAATCATTTCTCATAAATGCAATGGGCAGTTTATCCAACAATGACCAAACCAAGATTCAGTCAACATCTGCCTCCACCACTGAAACTTCTTATAAGACAACCCAATTCAATTCATTTACTGTACGAAAATCTTATATCAGTAAAAAATGAGTCTGTTTCATCTTCTGCATATCTGTTGCCCGCTGAAGAGCTTAACAGATATCTTACAGAGCCCCTTTGTGGAATGAGCACAAATCCACTAGAATATTGGAAAACATCGTCCCATCAATTCCTTCCAAAATTGGCACAGAAATATCTGTCTGCTCCCTGCGGCTCCGTAGCATCAGAGAGATTATTCAGCACAGCAGGTGCTCTGTGCACTAAAAAAAGAAGCTCGATCAACCCAACAAAATTGCAGAAAATGATATTCTTGAATAAAAACTCAAAACTTCTCTAATACTGCCAAATACCGAATAGGTTCCAGCAAAAACTGTGTTCTTTGTCAGTAAATATTTTTCTTTAATTTGAATGTTGTGTCAGACTGTGGTGGTAATGTATTGTTATTTAAATCACTTTTTTTTTGTGAAGTAAGATTAAACTCTGTAGCAGTTTTCAAGATCCAAGACATGATCAGTAGTACGTAAACAATTTTGAGTTAACATCATGTTGAGTTTTTGTGTGTTGCTTAGTAAATATAGATTATATCTACTTAAAGTATGTTTTAATTTACACTGTTCACTTTAAATGTCAGTGTTTAGTACTTTCCATTTAATTTCGTGAATATTCTACAATTTTTTCAGCTGTATTGTAAATTATACCGTAGTGTATCGGTATCGGCAGTATCGGCTCCGATGTATCGGATCAGATCGGTATCGGTAAAAACCTGTATCGGCTCAGCACTAGTTGAAAGCCAATCAATGGATTTCTTCAATAGGCAGTTTCAAAATGGCGGAGTGTGCGTGGGATTTGTTTGGAGTTCTCCTGACGGAGTCACTAGATTCTTCGCACTTGGAAGCTTTTGATTTTGACGACGAAACACTATTCTGCAGCCCTTTTAATACGAATCACTCATATGGATTACGTGTCAAAGTCTGTAGTTAGAAATGTGTCGCATGTTTTGAGAGGACGCTTAACATATTCATACAACCAACATAATACTACGTATTTGAAGCAAAATAGGTCTGTAAAGTGTACGTAAAAGAATTCCGCTCTGAGTGAAATTCGTGTTTATTATTATTTGTGAAGTATGCGAGTTGTAAACGTATGTATCCCCTGATAAAATTATAAAACATGGTGTTACAAACTGTAACTCACCTTATTTAAAACAAACGTTAAATCCAGTACTTTGCAGTGAAACTGATTTGCCTTTAGCATCATTACCAGTGCGCAGTATTTATTTATGTTTTTGTCAGGCCTGGCTTATTTAATAACATAGGTTTTGTGTATCAATTAAGTTAGGAAGTTTTCGGAGTTATGATTGTATTATAATAAAAGTAACAAACACCTGCGATAATATTTCAACTGGAAATGCAGCAGCAAAATTTGTTATGTATAGTCACGTTTTTATGTAACTGTAACATAAAAAAACCATTATGTTTGTCTATCATAGTATGATATTTTTCTTTGTAGTAAATACAATACAGTTTTTAATCTGTTCGATTCCATAGGCATTAAACACAATTATAAGATGCCCAAGTTTCAAAGAATGGGAAAAAAATTTGAGTACAATATGATTTTGCAGACTGTTTTAAATGGGTCAGTTTATATGTATACTTATTTAGAAAGGTTTCAACAAATTCCTGGAATTATAAACTTTTTAATATTTAGTAAATTTGCATAAATCTGGTTAAAATGAGAGAGTAATGAATTTTGACACAAAATTGCCGCGTGTAATTTACGCAAAAAAATTAACATTTAGTACTTGTTTTACTAATTCTCTTTTCGAAAAGTTGGCAAGTCTGCTACTGTAACTATTTGAATTCTTATTTACATTTATTACTTTAGATTTCTGATCCAAAATTGGTTATTATAATTTTACACTTATGGAGGATGTATGCCAGTCTTGTTAGGATATGTTTACATATACATAGTGTATAAAGGGATAGAATTATGACCTCTTTCATGTTCTACAGGTACTTGGGGCATTCCAGGAAGGTTGATGGGGTGCACTGGAACAAGCTAGGAATGGAATGTGTTCTAGAAATGATGTTTGCAAAATTTATGTAAATATGTATATACTAGTAGTAATTTGATTTATGTGTGTACGATGAATTAAATATCAATTGTTATTTTATTACATTAAATTTTTAAATGAAACAGAATATTTTCTTTAAAGCATACAATACTAGGGAAAACACATTATAAATGCCTCATTTGTTGATGATTTACGTTTCACCTTATAACTCAGGTATTAAAATGTTTTCACAAATGAAGCTGCTGCATGTTTGAATAAGCATTTGTACACTTTACAAGGAAAGATGCAAACTAAATTTATAATTGGGTATACAAAGCACTTTTTAAACTATTTCCTACCATTAAAAAAGTTGAGCAGGATGTACAAGAATGTATCTGGCAAGAATGTTATATATTTTAGCATAGGTTTAATACCCACACATACCGAGATGAACAGAACAATATTACAAATGAACACAATATACGTAACCATTCATATATTTACCTAGCAACATATTTCACAAGTTTATTGCATTTCTGGTAATCAGTTTTGCACCATTTCGTATTGTTTATAGCTGTTTCATAACCAAACAAACCCGTCCTTTAATTCAAAATACATACAGCAATTTTTGGTGCCTTCCTAAAGCTTTTTATATTAATCTAGTGGTAATCTGAACTGTTCTACGAAAACTGTTACTGCGATGTTTCAGCAAACCATTTGCTGCAAAATCCTGAGTTGTTACTTTACATCCTGTAACTTTAAAAGTTATCAATCAGACTTATTGTATGTTTTAATTTTCCTGTCCTACAGACTTAAGGCTAATATCATTTGTATAAAATAAACTTTTTGTTAGTGTGTCTTACTGTAAACTTGGACCTCTGAATTTTTACAATTTTTAAAAGCACATTGTAATGATATTACAGGTTCTCTGACGTAATTTTAGCTAGTTTATTATGTTGCTGTTTTTGTAATTAGGAAACCTCTCGTTCACAATTTAGTGTCGCGCTAAATTTTATTTTTAATCCCGCTTTGTCTACGCTGAGGACTTCTATGAGAAATCGCTCGAGGTTACACACCTTGTTGGTTTGAGAAGCTAGTTTTGCTACTATTCGAAATAAGGAAAAAGATTCCCTTCGACAATCCTAGAACATGGACATACTACAGATTTTGATGTTACAAGGAAGCTCTGTCTGCCATCTACCTAAGTTTAGTGATGCCTAGGGGAGCATCTAGGTTGTTAAATGATATGTAGTTAAGTTCTGCAGTTTTGAGAGGAGGCAAGTACGTAATTTATAGGCTTAGCATTTGATTATTGGTGAACCCAAGTCGTTGAGGGATGAAACTCGTAACTATGTCTGTAACTTTCCATGTGTAATTCTATTCAACGGGTCACCAAAGTCGCTATGTTTTTCTTTTTTTTTCGTATGTCTAGTTCAATCACCTTCGAACCTACAAATTTTAAAATTGTTATAATAAATTTTCAAAATGTTAAAGAGGTCAGTAAATGCCTAAGTTTGTGAGGACTGAACAGAACCAGAGGTCTGGATTATGAGTTTTATTCTACCGCTGAGCACTATTCTCTTCATATTTTATGGTAGCCAGGAGCATAACATGATTTTAATACTGAGCTCAAATCCCAACATTCAATAGCTGAGAACTTAATTTGAATATCTATGTTTGTCGTCATGGTTCGGCTATTTAGTGAAAGGTTTAGCTTTAATTATAATTTTCAATCTATTTCCTATGCATCTGCTTCACGGAGTAAATTCAATTAATTACCTTTTATTAAATAGTCTATTCTAATTCTACACTTGTTATTTCTTTAATGAGAGTTTTCAGTTGTAACAATTTGGTAAGTTTCAAGGTATGGTCCCAGATAAGTACACAAAATCTTAAATAAAAGAAATAGTTATCATACATCATCCTAATGGAGAATTTTACATTTATATACTAGAGGCTATCGTGTATTACCAAATGTAGAGATTGCCTACCATTGACACACTGATGAGATTTTGCCAGGGGGAGGCATTGGGTATGCTAGTGGTGGATCTTGGGGCGTATTCCGTGAAGGGCTGTAAATGACCTGGACCAATGTGAATATTTTTATGTTGGGCTGACTAGATTCCCCAGTTACATGTTAGTCTTATCTTCCCGCTTTAGAGGAATGCCTAGTATCTATAGCACTCTTTCTTGTAAATAAGCTTGATATACTTTGCCATCTGGCCGTTAATTTGATCGGCCGTAGACAGTGCTTGTAACGTTAGCCGGAGGTTCAGAAGGCGATGAAAGGAATGGGAGAGCCAAGTAAGCTGGTAGGAATAGACTAAAGTGGACGGCCACTTGGAGGGTTGTAGCTGCTAGGATGGATCTGAGTAAGAAGTAAAGTGTGGCACTGTGCAGCACTCATTTCCTTGTTGAAGATGATAACAAATGTGGTTATCTCAAAGTGGCTTATTTGATCATATGCTGGAATAGTTGGCAAAGTTCATGAAGGAATTTTAGACCAGCAGAGTTGACTTTCAGTAGATCGAAGAGTAGTTTAAAAAGTAGATGGAAAATTAAGTGCAATAGAAATGCATGTGCTATTGAGGATATTTCAATCAATAATGACTTAAGGAAGTTAGGGCCAGATAGTTAAAGTGTTCTAAATAATTTATGTCGGGTATACCACTTAGTATTAAGTTTGTGTGCTATGGGGTAGACATTTTATATTGAATTTGAAGATTGAAGACTATTTGTTTGATGTAATGGGAAGGAATGTAATGTATATGCAGTGGAACCCTGTTATAACGTTTTTCAAAGGACCTGTGAAAAAAAGTGTTATATGCAGGAAAATGTTGTAAGCAGGAATCAATATTTTTTGCACCAATTAATGAATATTACACAAAAGTAACTTAAAATTCAATTGTTTATGTACAGTAAATAAGTCTATAATGAAATTAAGTGAGGCTATTGTTTGTGCTATCAGAAACATAATGAATACATACATTGTGTGTTACAGAGGCTTTTCCACTTGTCTTCTGTAGGTTCATGATCGTCATCTTTAGGATCACAGTCTTTAATATCACTGTAATGTACACTTATGATACATTCCCAGACATTGATTTGTTTTTTTACTGATTTTTTTTTATTCTGCAGCTCAGTTATTTTATCTACAATAATTCAGTTAAGAAAAATTTTACCCGCGTTATGGTCAATGTCTGAGAAAAAAAAAGATGTTATATGCAGGAAATGAAAATACCAGAGATGTTATAAGCAGGAAATTAATGCATTGTGCTTTATGGAAAAATAGTGGGACCAATGAAAAGTGATGTTATATGCAGGAAAATGTTATATGTGGGGATGTTATAACAGGGTTCTACTGTACTTTTATTAATTTATTTCTTTCAATTTTGGATGTGCGATACATATAAAAAAACTTATTATAACACTACTGTTGTATGTTGTTAAATAAATGGCATATTTTATTAGCTGTTATATACCTCAAGGTGAAATTTACATTGAAGAATATGCATAGAGCATTACATGACATTTCAGTGCACGAGTTATATCTTCACCACTTAGTAATTTCTAATGAAATAAAAACATGTAGTTAAAGGCAGTGTTCTTATCTTTTAAAATAACATTTCTGTATGCCCATAGAAAAGGAGCTATAACACAGCATGGGGTGTAATCTGTTTTATATGTATATGTAACGTTATTTTTTAAGATATTTGTGGTCTTTTCACACAAGTAGCCACTTAACAGTACATGAAGCAACAAAAGGCTACCCTTACTTGGCATTGAATGTGGTAGCTGAAGAAAAGGTCAGTCAGCAATGTGGGTAAGGGATACTTAGATGTGCGTGGTGGTAAGGATGAAGGTTATAGGCAATTGACAACGTTAAAGAAGTTTGCGTTTAACTCTTACTGTGCACAGCAGAATAAAAATTACACTAAAGTGGAGAAACTGAGCAGCATGTGCAAGGTCTGTAAATACGATGAATGGGCAAAGGGATATGCTGTCAGAGTTTGTACATTTTTTGCATTACTAACTTTTTCCCCCTAACCTAAACAGTTACTTTGTAGCTTAAAATTGCTGTATATGTTAGTAGACTTTTGCTTTGTTCTCGAATTTGTGTAGAGTCAAAATATATGCAGCATTAAGCCAGGTTATTTCTGATGATAATTGTCCAAATAACAAATTAAAACGAAGCCAGCTCAACGGAGAACACACATTAGCTCTAGGTAGTCTGGTGGTCTGAGAAAACCAGTGACCACATGGTTAAAACAATGACGCCTGATTTTCAAACTACGTTCGCTATATACCACCGTATTCCGCCATGCTCATCAAATTGACCAAACCTCCTCCGCCAATATAGAGCGTACCGAACAACATACTGGTTAGCAAGCTGCTCATTACTGGACTCACCCTCAACAGGCAGATAAGGTCACCTCAGATTTTGACCACCAAATGCCTCAATATGACGACACATTAAAAGACTTCCAAAATGTGTTATTAAATTTTGTGTATATTTTTGTAACTGTAGAAATCGAGGAATGTATAATAATTTTTATTGCAATTTTTATTTTCTGTAGAGTAATTTTACACCTTTATGAAAAAAAATCCCATTTTCACACCAAAGAAAAATGAAAATTTTTCACTGTTTTTTTTTCCCTAAATTTTTTATGTTTTTTCGAAGCTCCAGAACCCTAATCCCAAACAAAACAATAACAAAATTCCACTGAAGATTTAGCCCATTAACATTTTGCAGAGAATTTGTTTTACCATGAGAACTACAGGGCGACTACTGGCAGAACGCACTTCAAGAGATCACAGGAATAACCGATAAATACTAAGAATCACTACTCATTGTGTACTGGGGAAAATATTCATTGTAGAGATATACTTTATTAATGAAACATTGTTCTGTACACATTAGAAATAGTCTTACGTAAAAAAACATTGATGGATTACACATTTACGCCAGGGAATGTTAAGAGAGGTTAGTAAGTCCGGTAAAGATTTATTAATGATTACTTTTAAGTTTTCAATTTTTAGTTTGGTCCTGCTTGAAGTCAACCTAAACAAACATTATCTCGACAAAAGGGAATTAATGCATTATTTACTGATTGTGGCGAAAGACTTTTAACGGCCATTGAGTTAAGTAAAAATATTTTGTTTCAAATATTACTAGATATTTTAGTAAAACAAATGTGTGCCAAGTGCATTTGGAATCTTAGGGCTACTGGCGTTACATATGTGTTAAATAGGGTGTAGAATGCATGTTAAAGAAATGTCACATTGGTACATCACGCGTACACAGTGAATTAAAATGCTACGATTCTTGTCTAGAAATTTTTATTATTTTACATACATATGTACTACCTAATTAGTACAATAGGTAAATCGCACGGATGTAATATGGTAGGGCCTGCTTATTTTCTACGTCATCAATTCATGCTAGGCCTATAATGAGCTGAAATTGCTTAAGTTATTGTTAATTTACGTGCTTATTAATATTTTGCGTTTGCGATTTCCCAGATCTATACATCCCCATTACCACAACACAATTTCCCAGATGTTCACAGCCCTCCCCACTACCAATTTTTTATAAAGTAGGCTTTTGTGGTACTCGTGTTTTTTCTTGTTCTATTTAAGTAAAATTAATCCTAAGTAGTGCAATTCAGCTATTTATTATTACAATTTTATGTATTTTTACACAAGTCCCCGGATCTTCATAGCCCTCCTACTAGCGATTTCGTAGAATGTAGGCATAATTATTAATCATGACTAATTTCTGTTACTATTCACTGAAATTAATCGTAAATAGTACATTTCTGCAGTTTTTTGGTTAGATTTCGCACGAGTAACTAAAATTGATATTCACTAACTGAAGGATTAGCAGTGTATGGATGGACAGGAATCTGCTTGCCAAAGCGTAAGCCCAGTTGTGTGTGAAAATGATTTAAAGTTTTTCATAACATCCAGAAACATTGTTTATTGTAACCTTAAAAACTCAACACACTTAAGTGCATGCTATAACACACTGTACTGCTGCCGTTAAGTGGGATAGAAAGCTGTATATTTCTTACCGTGTGGTTACAGTTATTTCTGTACTACTACTTTACAGTCACTGTAGCAAAGGCTTAAAAAAATACTATACCTACATCTAAAATAAGTACTTTGCTTGGTACACGATTAGTCATTCACGATATTTACCATTGAATTATCCCAAATAGTGTTCATGATAACATTTTTCTCAAGTATTTACAAAGTGTCAGAAATGGAAGATTTACTTTTAACGTAACTTAGAGATATTGTGCATGCCATCTGGAATCAATTGCGCAACGTAAGCGATGCAAAAAACAGACAAGTGTTGCCAAATAAATAGTTTTCCAACTAAATGTAGTGGTTTGAAGTAGCTGTGTGGCAAATAAAAAAATTTAAATGTGGTCTTTTTCTTCTCAATGTTTAGTTGGAATATAATTGATCATTTTTTGAGTATACAGAGAGAAAAAGGAACCATTCTCCTCTTGTTATCAGTGATGCTAGATGCAACGAGACTACAATGGAATAGATAGGAGACTTTCCTGGAACAGTTTTTAACTTCTTGTAAAGGTTATTAGACTACAGGTTAGAAAGATCAATGGTAAAAGTTTGGCACAGTTAAGATTTCTGCCAGTTGAATACCGGTGTCAGTAAAGGCTGCATACTGACCAATCAGGGCTGTTATGTAACTTTAAGTTACATAATGTTGTTCATTTGATTAGGTAAAATTTGTTTAATTTCACTTTAAATTAAGTAAAATGACTTCAGTCATTTTCACGCCAAATTAATTTTCACTACAATTTCTACATTTCTCTGGCCCCCTAGAAGTAGCAGCGAAACTAGCGGCAGAAATTTTCCCCATGCCGAACTCTCCCACAAGAAAATTTTCTTTAATAATGTAATAAGTTATCCTCGCAATTGAGGTATCACTCGGTGGCAAGTGGACTACTCTCAATCCTCAAAATATCCTTCATGTCCCTTCCTAAACCTCCCAGCTCCCTCTCAGTAAACCAACTCATTTGCAGGACATTCCACTCCCTTACCGCCGTAACAAGCATAGACTCTACCCCTCTCTGTTCTCCTCCACTCTCTCTGCATCTTTTCACTGTTGGTTCCTCTTCCCTTGAAAGATCCCGTGGGTAGCCTGCACAGCAACCTTCCCCACCCACCTTCGCCATTCATTACCTTGTACATCCTGACCAATCGTTCTATTCTCCTCCTGTCCTTCAGTGGCTTCCATCCCATTTCCTGCATCATTACTGTAGGTCTGAAGTTTCTTTCCTCCTCACCATCATATCCCTGTCTTTTTCATTTAATTCATTACCCATCTAACTGCCCTTCTCTAGTTCATGTACCTCCACCTCCACATATGGATCCCACTTTGCGGCTGCGTATTCCAACATTGGCCGAATCATTGTGCAATACGCCATCTTCACTTCAGCAGTAACTCCCTTCAACACCCTTCCTAGTATGCTTAAAATCCTCCCCTTTTTAACTACTCTCTACACCTGTTGTGTGCACCTCAGATCAGCCTGCAACACAACCCCTAGGTACATGTATTCTGCAGCTTCCTCTATTTCCTGCCCAATCCACACCTGCTCACCATTCTCTTCCTAGTAAACCTCACCATCTTCATTCTGTTCTCATCTGTCCAAGACCACAGCTTATCAATACCTGCCTGCTTGCAAGTTGTTTCCACTGCTTATCTCTGTGTACAGCACACAGTCATCTGCAAACAATCTCATTTTTCCTGTAATCTTAAGTCCCATGTCCTTCACCATTATGGTGAATAACAGGACACAACACACTTCCCTGCAGCACTCCTGATGTCGCCTCTGACATTGCTTCCCCTACTTTCACTCTTCACACACCCCCTGAGGAAGTCTCTAATCCATTTCACCAAAGACTTATCTAGCAGCTTGTTTAACTTAAGCCCCTGGCATAATTGACATGTCCTCCCCTATAAACCCATATTATTCTTAAACTGGAGACTATGAGTAAATAAATAAATAAATAAATATATATATATATATATATATATATGTGTGTGTGTGTGTGTGTGTGTGTGTGTGTGTGTGTGAGTGTGAGAATGATGTATACTTGCTGGTTTTTGGGATATAAATTTTTATGTTCAAAAGAGTTATTGTTAAAAATAGCTCATTTCGACAATATCTCGGGAATAAATTTGTTTCGAAAATTTACCGTTAATAAAAACACGCTGTAGTTTACAGTTGATATTCCGTGCCGTAGTTTCATATATGGTTTATGTCAATTACTGTTAAAATTAACCATGTAATAAATGGAGTACTTATAATTACCGGCCAAAAAACCTGAAAATTTCTACAGTTTTTCTGCCATAATTTTTGTTCTGTAATTGCACCCAATAAATACTTCCTGCAGTTTACAGCTGACATTCTGTAGTGCAGTTTGATACACGGTTTATGGCTGTAACTGTTGTAAATAATCGTGTACTAAATGGAGTAATTCAAGTTATCGGCGAAAGAAAAGCACATATGTAGTTTTTATCGAGCATTAATATTTATTATGTCTGTGCAGGCCTAAAAAACCTGCGGCAGTGTAAATCAGAAGTGTGTGGCTTGATTTGTACGCAGGACAATTGCTGTCATTTAGCGTAAATATTTGCGTTCCTCACATTTCTTTCACCCCGGCTGCATGTCCTGAACTGCCAATTCTTTCGTGCCGTTCTTGCTCGCGCTGCTCGGAGGCATGTGGAAGATGGCCTTGGCACTTAGACCCTTTTCGTTCCGAGCGAGCGCGCTTACTCGCCGCGTCGGAGAGGGGATAGAGCCAGCGGATAGAGCTAACTTCACCTCAGTCAAGGTAGGTAAACACTGCATTCTATTTCAGTGCATTTTTATTGTGCTTTTAAGCGCAATAACATTTCAATAATAGTCCCGTAAAATTGAAGTGCGTGTTTTTGCTATTGTGTTAATAAAATTGTATTTTAGGCTGGAAATAGTTTGATCTTTTGTACCTTAATAGGTATTTAAAATATATCCTCTCTCCTTGCCGCACACACAACACAGTACACGATGAACACAAAGTTAAAAATATGTTAATGTCTTGTGAACTAATCGGTATTATTTTCATGTACATGTACTGTTCTAGTAAAAAGTGGCTGCTATATATTCATACACATTCAACATCTGTGCCAATGTAGCCTAGCCTTGAAGTGCCTGATAGAATAGGAAAGTAAGTAGGGCCTACTTTATTTGATTTACTGTGCATCAATTACCAATATAAAATTCTCTTATGATACTCAGGAGTAAGCAGTCATACATACTTTTTGTAATTTCAAATTCTGCCAGTGTTATAAATTTATAATTCTGTGTGTCTAGCCCCTGCATGTAACTAACTCTCCAAACTAACAGTAGAGATTGTCGAAGTTACCTCATATAAGTGTAGAAACATTTTCTATTAATAAACTTTACCTGTAAAACCAATAGTTAAGTCCCTACACGATGAGTAGCTACTCGTGATATTTACCCTGACGCCAACCACCCTATCCCGTTTGTCCCTACAGCGTCACTAACACCGTCAACAGTGCCCCCGCGCACCCTACGTCAGCTGTGCACCCGACGACGTGTGCATGGATCATCAGCCAGGTAGGAACGGGAACACAACATCCGCATATCGGATCACACCCACCCACGTGGCAAAAATTACCAAGAGGTAACTCATTAACGACACAACGAATGAACAAACTAATTAGCACAAAAATTACAAGACATGCGTAGTATCACCGGCCATTGGTCGTTTAGTCGAACTCTCTCTCTCTCTCTCACGGAGAAATTAGCCACGTAAGTGACACGTAGGTTTTAGTCTGTAACTTGTCAGTGTAGCACACCAGCGTAATGATAAACATTCCAAACAGTTCAGTTTTAATGACCAAACAGGGAATTGAAGTTGGGACTGTCAACGGGAAGGGACTTAAGAGATCTCCCGTAGTAACGGGGTTATTTTCAGCATACTCGCGCCAAAAAGACGTATAAGGCAGTACTTAAATTTTTGTTGTCTGGTTTTTATGTTTTGAAAAGAGTTCGTGAAAAGGTTTTCTAGTGTGTGTTCTGTCGGCACGTCAAAAACAATTAAGTACCGATAAACGCAAGTGCTGTGTAATTGTTTCCTTAATATCTTTACTACCAACTTTATCATCCACGTGTCTAAAATGTTCATCTATTCCCTGTGTTTCATCATAGTAATTTTTTATTAATTATTTCCATCAGTGTTGTATATGTACTTTCATCTAAAACAATCTCAAGCTATTTTTAACTTTTTATTTGGCGAGTGGCGCGCACGAGGGAGATCGCCACGTGCTCGCCATATTGCAATTCAGTCTCGGTTTTGAGCTCGATCGAGGCGCACGCGTATCGCGTTCTCTGAGGTCTTCAAGGTTGTCTTACTGATTGTTAGCTACAAGAGACTCATTTAATACCGGAACCGTTTGCTATTCCCCTCAGAGCCGTGCAGCCCTAGATCCCAACGTAAATTTAACACGTAATGTAATATTTCCCACTTTAATAAGTTGTGTGTAGTGAATAAGGTAAAGTTAACCTAGTCAAGTGTATCCTGTGTGTGTCCGCCAGGGAACCTCAATGTGTACGGGGCAATCTGCGGCGCACATGTGCAACTTAAATCGTGTTACGTAAGTAAATAAGAAATTGAACCTGGGTCTCGACCACATTCTTGTGAAAGTGTTTACCTCACTAGGGCTTTAAGAGGGATCTGTGTTGAGCGTCTAACCTGGCTCTGACAAGGTTAGGATTCCATGCACACACACACCAAGTGAATACCCCTGTGTCTTGACATGTACGCCTACGTTACTGTGCCCCTACAGCTGACGGCCGAACTACCCCCTCTCAAGCTCTCCGCCCTGTAAATCCCGGGGAAGCTGGCGCCCATGGCAACACCACTCACCAATAGCACACGGCAACGCGTCAACCCTATATCTAACATGTATAGAAACATTTTTCATCAATAAACTATACCTCTAAAATCAGTAATTTTGCTTGTACATGAGTGTGATATTCAGTTACTTTAGGTTGGTTTGGACTATGTTAGGCTAGGTTGGTTTGTTGGATGTGTTTATGCTAGCTGTTTTTTTATCGAACAACATACCTACAATATACAGGAGCTGAGTGGCATTCAGCTGCTACAGTCTTGTGTGTGTTAAGATATTTTTGCACACCTCTTGTTCAAGATATGTGTTTGGTTAATTGTAGTTATAGGCTATTGTATTTCTGAAATTAAAACAATTTTATTTAACGGTGCACATCTTCCCAACTGTTGGGAAAATATGAAAGAGATAAGAAAAAAATAGGAATTGTCTGCAAAATACCAGTTAAGGATGTCCATGGGAGGTGGCCCTCTCGTTGCTGATCTGCCAGACGCTCCATGTTTTGATGTGGCTGTGCCTCACCTCAATGAAAACCTTGGTTTCGTCTGGGACTCTGATGCTATATCTACATCACTTACTTCTGAAGCACTGGGTACCCCATATATGAAGCTGATGTTGGGGAGCCCAATCCTACTAGCTCTGCTCCCATTTGTTGTTTGATTTGATTCAACTTCTCTGATTTATACCTTAGGTAATTATGTCCTACCTAGTCTATGTTGATTTTTGAAATATTAAAAGTATCATAAATTTTAGTCTTCATAATCAGCCAGATAGTAAGTTATAAGTAGGTGTATAATTATCTAGTTTTTTAAAGTTGCCAATTCAGGATATTATCTGGTAAGGATTTGGTGCACACACTAAGCTCATGTAGCCATGGCTATATGAGAAACAATATTAGGAACCAAGATATTTCCCACTATTATTTCTGACTTGTGACTTTTTGTAATATCAAATATTTTTGAAAATGTATCAATTCTATAATTCTGGAGTGGCTGCTGTCTTCCCTTGTGTATGTCCTGCTTAATTTGTATATAGTGCAGGTTATGAGCAAGAGAAACTGGTTGCAGGATTATCAACATAGATTGAGGAAGGGTTATTCATGCGAGACACAACTGGCTGCGTTTATAGAGGACGTGCTACAGGCAGTTGGTGTGGGATAGCAGGTGGATGCGTGCTTCATTGACTTCGAGAAAGAATTCAATAAGGTACCACATTTATTTGTTTGTTTTCGTGTTCAGTAGATCCCATTGCTCTGGGATACTGTATTGAACATGTCAAGTGAGTTACAGTTGTAAATAACTGTCAATC
>PNEQ01041129.1:0-15091 GCA_003012365.1 Medauroidea extradentata
TTTGGCTCAAAATTAAGCAAAACCGTCGCTGGCAATATAGATTCCTGCACCCGCAACGACTGTTTTTAGAAGTTATTTGCAAGAATAGCAACAAAGTTTACTGAAATAGTAATATTTTTCATCAGAGTGAAGTGTTTTGAATAAATAGATACATTGTAAGCGGACGTATGACCTTTCTTTGGCTCAAAATTAAGCAAAAACATCGCCGGCAATATAGATTCTTGCGCCCGCAACGACTGTTTTTAGAAGTTATTTGCAAGAAAGCTGGAATAAAATTTATTGAAGTAGTAATATTTTTCAATAGAATGGCGTATTTTAAATAAATGATACTCTGAACGTGTATATATGACCTTTCTGTAGCTCAACATCAAGCATGAATTCATGATAATTACTAATGAAACATGAATATTGTTGGCAACGTAAATTAAGTGCCAACAATGTCAACCATAACATATGTGCCTATTGAAGAAATTGACATCTAAGACTTTTCTTCGACATATTAGGCTAAAACATACGTTTCGAGAAAGCTGTTTGCATCCTGGGACCTTGTCATGACAGCGAGCGACCACACACACAAACACACATGTGTGCGCAAGGACCTATCGGGAATCTGGTTAGTTCAAAAACAACATACGCAACGTGTCTAACCTATGTCATTAGTGCCACTTTTGACCACCACCTAGACACAGCTCCTGACGCTCGCTCAGCAGATGGGACGTGAAGATAACACTACTCCCTTGGTTTTGCAGTTCAATCTTTCGCTTCTCTAGCTCGGCCGGCCATGTGAAAATAATCTACTGTACTTGCATAATGTATCTACTCTGTGCACAAGTTTTGTACACACTTCACCAATGTGCATGGAGAGTGATTTCATACTCAGTTTCAATTTGCTCACCAACAGTAAATAATTACGAACATCAAGGTGTTGATCATTGTTAATAAACTTGGATAACACATTCACAGAACAACTTTAAACCTACACAATGCTGTTTCATATTTTCTTTCACGGACGTATACAAGTTTATCCGCAGCTGTAATTTACGGTCGAGCCGAATGCGTGTGTGTGAGCACGAGCGAATGTGTGGGCTAGTGACTCACACCAGATGCGCTGTTGTCAAGTGTCCTACTGCCCTATGCCACGCATATCTGAGACATGCACCCGATGTTTGGTAGTGTCAATATGAACTGTCCTTTCACTTGTTAAAAGAATGATTTATAAACATTATTGTGTATATATCATTAAATGACATGATGGTAATTATATTTAATAGCATTTAGTTAACAAAACGGAAATCGTAATAAAGCTGGCAGGAAGACAGCCTACCATGTCCAAGGGCACGAGAAATAGGTAGCAAAAAAGTTACGGGCGCGCACATGATGAAGAAGAGGTGAGCAAACTATTGGAGTGGTTGGCCGGTGGTGGGAAAGAGGCGGGTGGGTCGCTGACCAGCTGGGGGATGGGAAGGGACGTTCGGGCCGGCCGGCTGGTCATCGCGTCGTGCGGGAGGAAGGGACAGCAACGTATATTTTTAGTACAAACATGCAGTGTGCGGCAGTACAGTTTTCAAGAAACAACTACAAAAATTTGCGGCCATAATAACAATGCAACACCTTTTTCTGCTATTTTCTTTGAAATCAAATTTTTTAAGCAATTTTTTTCAATTTTCCACGGTTCTTGGAAAAAGGGCCGTTACTTCGAGAGGGTCGTTATTCCCGGGGTCGTATAATCGAGAGTTGACTATTGTTTAGTGTTGAAATATTATCTATGAATACAAACAGGTCTAAGTTTTACAATGAGATTTTTTGTTTTGAGCCATAAAATGTATTTGCTCCTTCTATATAAATCAGTTTTCTTTAAGCGTAATATTATTGAAAAGTAACTCATTCTTTTATTCACTGAGATATAAAAAATTGAAAGAATGAAGGATGTACCAAACAAAGTAAGTGGCATGGCTGTAGTTAATGTTTTCTGCACACAGTAACTGAAGTTTGAAGTTATGTTACTGGTAGGTATAATATACCCAGATACTTACGCGTGGTAGTAGTTGCGAAACAAACATGTTAGGTCGTCTGCTGTTTGGGTAGAAATGCTGTAGAAGTTGAAAGCGTGTCCAATTACATGGAGTACTGAAAACAGAATTTAAGTACAACTTAGCATTAATTTAATGGTTCTCAAAATTTCAGTACAGTTAGTTAGGTAATGCAGTTTTTACTAAAGGTAATGAATGCAACACATGTGTCTGTCCATGGACATTTATTATTTACTCATGTAATAATTTGGAAGCCAGAAACTCAATTGAAATTCCTTGTTGATAAAAAATAGCCATTTTGTATAGTGAAATTATTTATAATTTTTCAAAAATCTTTATAATAAAATTTTAATTTTTAAAAGTTATTTCAGTGTAAGCGAAGTGTAACCTTTTTCGTTACTTAGGATGTACTGCTCAGAAAAATAACTAGAAACGTTTAGAACACTCAATGGCGCCAAAGTTTTAGTTAGTAAGAGGGGACCACCCCTGTTATTTTTATGAAGGAGAGAGTTTTAAAGAGCAGTTTCTTCTTGATGTGTTAAAGATCTCAATAACACAAATAACTGTGCAAAGAATTGTAATTTAAATCCACCTCATTTTCAATATTTTGCCAAAATACAATTTAAAAATTTGATTGTCAAGAGTAAATTTTTCCGTTCATCAGGTAAACATACCTCACCTTCTATAAATCGCCTTCCAAATTTTGTAACATAAGTTAAGAAACAGCCTGTATATTTTTTCTTTGTTCAGTTTACTTGGCTCTGCTTACAGTCTAATCATAAGTGCCTTATCTTTTTTTACAGTACACGAGGAGTCATCTGGTGAACTTTTTCTTAATTTATATTTTATATAATTTTATGGTTTTGTTTAATGTGATTTAATGAAATCCACACATAAGTTAACTGTCTTACAATGTAGTTGAGTACCTAGTGAAATTTTTTTTTCCAATTGGTTTATTTTTGTACAGACACATCCAGATTAATCAGTAAAAAAACGTTTCTTCTAAAAATAGATCATTTCTAGTTGGTACTACACAATACTTCAAATTTCTGTTCTCTGTATCATTGGACTGATAGGAGTTCATATTTGTTTGGCTGGCTGCTAGATTTAGTACTTTCGGATGTTGTAGCTTGTGAGGACAGTTGAGGAATGTGTACTATGCAGGAAATGCAGTCTGTGTGTGTGTGATCCATTCTACCCCCTTACTGCCTCTCTCTTTCTCTCTCTCTCTCTCTTTCGTTTTTCTCTCTTTCTTTCTATATCTCTCTCTCTCTCTTTCGTTTTTCTCTCTTTCTTTCTATCTCTCTCTCTCTCTCTCTCTCTCTCTCTCTCACTATATATATATAGTGTTCTGAGTTTATATGACTGATTGCAGCTTAAATATACTTTAAAAGTTCAACTGCGATGCTTTTATTGTAGCTCAAAGTAAATAGAATTGATATTATAATAACAAAATTCACATTTTTCTTCTCAGAATTTCATAAGAGCAAAAAATAAAAAGATTCAATATGGCGATTGAAGCCAAGCCTTAATAGGATCAGCAAAGACAAGCCTACAACAAGTATCATAACTAAGACATTCATTCTTTCACGTTTTATGTAATACTTTTGATTATAACTGGAAAAAATCATTATTAAATAACTGGACTCCATAAAATATTTGTTTATATTATCTGGGCTAAATGTATATAATAGAAGTTTTTGATTCACAACAAATAGTACGGTATGCTAATGGTAATGATCACTTACTGCGTTTCAAGTACAGGTAATAGTTTGGGGTATCTGATTCTAGGAAACACAGTGTTTTGTTTAAGATTTAAGGATTCAGTGTATGG
Organism: Medauroidea extradentata; assembly: GCA_003012365.1. NCBI lineage: Eukaryota > Metazoa > Arthropoda > Insecta > Phasmatodea > Phasmatidae > Medauroidea > Medauroidea extradentata. The sequence goes on from PNEQ01041129.1 coordinate 3,865, forward strand.
TTATATAATTTAGGAGGGTCTGTTTAGCATTGCATGTTGACTGTATTTTTTGCTGTATTTTTTGTTAGAGAACTAGAATTACTGAACAAAATGTATTGTTACTTTACATTACATAAAAAACCAAGCAAGTCATGAAATGACTCCTTTAAAGTTCTTGTTTTGCAAGAATGTTTAATTTTGCTTTTTATTTGTTATCATTTTTAAAATGTTTTAACAGATTTTAACATAGTAAATATTAAATAGCTTTAAATGGGGAAAAAATGTAAATTCATGAAGTAATGTTGCTTTTCTGAAAGGGTGATAAATTCTGGTACCATTTAAAGGGTTGTACAGATGGCATTATAAAATGTATAGTTGTTTTTCACAGATGGAGCATTAAGTAATTATTAAGTTGTGAAAAGATACTACATAGGGAGATGAGCAACTACATGTATATAGTGCATATAACAAGCACCATGGACACTCACCTGTGAACACTAGCGCAAGTGTTGCAATATACTTGTGCATGGAGACTGCCAGATCAAAGGGAATGTACAGGTGCAGGAAAGTATCACGTAGAAGTGTTATGGTGCTGCGACACATAGTGAGCAGTAACGTGGAGTAGGTGAACATCATGGCCGATGCTGCACCACGTGTCACAGTCACACCATAACCAGCAATCCTCCTCAAGCCAGTGTGTTCCCGCTCTACAGAGTAGTCTGCAAGCACACAAATTGTATTTTGAAATATATTTAAAGCACTATACAAAAATTTCAAAGTGGAACTAACCAAAATACAAATCTTAATAGTACTGTATTTAATTTTCGTTATACATTGATGTTTAGCGTCATTAGTTGGCCGAGTTGTTCACTAGCTTCCCACTTTGTGAATTCCTAGTGTAATTGTAGATCCTGTCAGATAAAAATATTTTAAATGGAGGTTCTAATATGGGGACTTCAGAAGACACTCCAGTCATGTAGTGGTTTTCTCGGTACACTCATACTTTCTCCACTCTTGTCTTTATTTTAACACTGCTCGACCCTTGCTCGTTTCTCTTCATCTAAAATTAACATGACATATCCATTTCACCACTTGTACTGTAAAATTTTGTCTTGCATCGTGACATGTATAATTAATATAATGTAATAAATAACCTTGCAATATCTTAATTTTTTTTTCTATTTATTTAATGTAAATAATTAACATTTTTATGATTTTTATTTGATAAGGATTGGAAACAATAATGTTACATTGTTGTCGTAGTTGATAAGACATAGTGAAGCTAGTCATAATTGTTGACATCATGTTCTTGTCTGTGATTTGTCCTATTATGTTCGACTTTAAAGAAAAGTGGTCATACTGATGAAATGGATATTTGGGGATCATTATTGTCTCCAACCCTTTTCCTCAAATTAACGTGATCCTTTTTTCTGTTCTGCTTTCTCTCACAGTTAGTAGCGTACGTAAAATAGTATTGATGAACATTACAGTCGAACCTCAATAATCTGTTTTGTTTTAATTTAAGAATCAAATTGTCCGTATGTTTTCAGAAGTGGCAAAAAGTTTGAAATGTAAAGAATGAATGGAAAGGCAGAGAGTGGAGAGCATGACTGGCCTCATGCACATGTTGTGGGAAAATTTTTTTTTTATCTGCTCATACTCTGAACTGTAGTGTTCAATTCAGTAAAGCGCTCTAATTTTTCATCTATTACTATGAAAGTGATAAACGGAGAAGAAAGTACATTGTATAGGCTTTAAAAATTCAGCCAGTGTTCTTTAAAAATGAGTCCAGAAAATTATAATACAGTAAATTAAAATCAAATGTAGAGATTAATGTGTTTGCATATAAAATCTTTAAGGGTCGTTGTTGCCTGAAATTATTGAGGTATAATACTTGTTTTGCAAGGAGATTTTTATGTTTCAAGCCCAGTTATGACTTATGGGCACAAAATCTATTCCATATATTTCAGACCCAATGATAAAAAGATGCAAGGGTAGGATTACACATAATGCTACATATCCCTGGCCTTTATGATGGTAATGATTTAGTATTGACAGTTTAGTAAATATTTTTTTAATGTTTTGATGATGTAGCAAACATTGTCACTGTAACTATTATATATAATGTTAAAGTTTGTTAGCTTGTACAGCATGAGAAAGATGCAAATGAAAAGGGTCACTGAATGATTTACATTTCTGTTTAGAGAAAAATCTCCCTTTACCTACAAACTTAATATGTAGATGGAAATGTGAGAGTCATTCAATTTAATGACTATCCTCCTAACAAAATGTGTTGAATGAGTGGTGACTGTTGACTTTTAGAGATGAGAGACTTTGTGCCTGCACCTTAAGCAGACACCGTATACACAGGCTGCCAATCGTAGTCGAGTTGTCCCAGACCAAGGCACACAACTGCCTTTACAAACCCACCCATGAGTTAACGCTCAACATTATCATTAATACACAACAGCAACAGGTTCAAACAGCTACCAATGACGTTATAGCAAGATCTTTATAGCAGGATATGTATTACGTTTTCAATATCAGGTACAGAGTGCAAGTACAAACAACACAGCGACGATGTCAAACTGGGCATGACCCAAACACAATAACCAATATGCTGTTTAAAGTGATACAGTTAAATTAGCGACAATTACCTTAGTGTGCATGAAATAATATGCTAGCTCTCCATTATTAACAAAATTAATTAATGCAGAGAAACACATCCCGCTTGTGCCAAGCTCGCGCTCGCGACGACACAACCCTGATAGTTAAACTCTACGGAAGAATAAACAGAATCAAACCGAACTAGAATAGAAAGCAGTAACCGGGAAACAAAACAAGGACACTACTAACTTACCAAGAATATACCAGGGAGTGTAGCCGCGCTCGCGAGCCTACACAACTACCCACTAACTGGGCCGGGAGAAGACAGATTGTCTCGCACCTACGCTCCAGCCAACTCAGCTGGCGCGGAGGGGAAAGGAGAGGGGAGGAAGGAGAGAGCACACAAGCATTGCGACTACGGCAGAGCGGACACGAAGACGTCCAGGTGGGGATCACAACAAACACTGCTTCGGGGCACTCAAGTTCTCGTCTAGCACGTAGGACCGTTAATCCACAATTTGTATACAATGCATCTTGACGATCATCTTCTTGGTTTGCAGGCTTGGGAGTCACAGACTCCCAGTACAATTCCCCCCCTCCCCCTTACTCCCACATACAGGGTTCTTACAGGCCTAAGGCCATGCCCTGGAGGCGTAAGAGGGCCTTCTCCCCGACAACCAGGGAGGTAAACATTCAGAATACAGGTCCCAGGTGAGCCCCGAAGCTGGAGCCCAGATCCACAACGGTCTAGCTCATAGGTCTCTTTGAGCTCTTGCCACCCACAAGGAAAGGAGAGAACCGCCGCCACCATGACATGCAAAAACACCAAACCAATGTAAAAAAACTGATCTTCTATGGGTCATACCCAGTAAAGAAATTAGTAGATTAGCATCGCCACACGATTCATTAACGAAGTTATATAAAAATGTTTTCTGAAACCATTTCAAAAAACAAAACAGGTACACCATACATTCTGCTCTTATGCAAAAAACCACAAGACATGAGAACACTTGAGATTAATAAAACATGTGCCCATATTACGCCAATCATAGACCTTAGCTGCTTTACAAAAAGCAATAATCATAAGCATCAACGGTCTGTATAAAGGACCAAAAATATCATAAAAATACACATTAAACAAATTATCACAAAGTAGAAGCATATAACAGCGCTTATCTCAGCAGAGATACACCCAACCAGCTGGTACGAACACGAACCAACACGAACACCTCTCATCAAATTCCAACTAACAAAAAACACATAACTAACAAACACAATAACAAATCACACCTAACACCACACTACATCAAACACTACAGCCTTCCCCAGGCTACCGTACTCAAAACACCTCTACAGATGGGATCGACTAGGAGGGACCGGAGAAGGGTGAAGGTGGGCCCTGCGCACACTCTTCGGCAAATCCCAATCTTGGCAGAGATGCTGCTATGTCGCGCACCCAACTGTTGACACAACTTCTTGTCCTGCAGCACAACTGTTGCACACTAATTAATTAACCGCTCGCTTAAGGTGGGTTACATGGGCTTTGCGCACAATCTTCCCAGTGACAGGGTCACTCAGCAGCACGGTATTCGGTCCCAGCAGTCTTACCATGTAGTAGGGACCTTGAAACTTCAACAGCAGTTTGCTGCCTTGCTGATCTGCAGCTGATGGCAAAACAAAAGATTTACACAAAACAGAATCTCCCACTTGGTAATCTGAGGCCACGCGACCTGCATTATACCTTGCCTGAAGGCGTCTACGAGCGTCATAAAGATTACCAACCACTTCTGCGGCCATCAACTCGCGAGCCCCGTCAGACAGAAGAGCCGCCGGCAAGGGTACACCCCACACATTTAGCAAAGGGTGGAGCAAATCACGCCCCAGCAGAACTCTAGCCGGACTATGCTTGGTAGCCCCATGGACAGCAGAATTAAAACCTATGTTAACTAAATCCATGTCTTCATCCCAGTGATTTTGCTGGGAGTGATACAGAACCGACAGCGTAATTTTCAGGTTACGGTTGAAGGGCTCAAGCCTATTCCCACATGGGAAATACAGACTGGAGGTTATAATGCGTAATCAAAAGACGAAAACACATGTCCTTAAAACTACCAGAAGTGAAATACGTGGCATTGTCAGTGAGAAAACTCACGGGCGGGCCAAACACAGACCATACCCGATCTACCAAGTGCCGTTGGATCTCCGAACTTCGGATACGGCGCATGGCAATTAAAATCACGAAGTTTGAAAAAATATCCAAGACAATCATGATGTACATGTTTCCCTTGGTTGACCGAACAAGTGGCCCAAACACATCACAGTGTAAAACCTCCCATGAATATGTAATCTGATCCACACTGTAAAATCAGACTCTATAATTCTGGTTAGGCTTAGCGCGCTGACACATTCCACAGCGCTGAACATACCCACGTACGTCCGCAGCTATAGTAGGCCAATAAAATCGTGCTACAATTTTACTCAAGGTACCCTGACGTCCCAAGTGGCCCCCAAAAGGGGAGTCATGGTAATAAGCTAGAAATTCTAAGCAAAATCCTTCAGGGATGACCAAGCATCTGGAAAGCTTACGAGGACCTGTATAATACAGTAAGTCATCTGATACCGCATACAGAACATCATCCCCTCTTATCACTCCATCCCTCTGCTCTTTACAAAAGGTGTCCTCGCCTGCGCATCACTCAGGCGACGATAGAAAGAGCTGTCTGTCCTAAAAGCTACGCACACCCCTCACTCAGATTCAGAGACAGGATCACCTTCTTTGAAGTCCTCTGAACAAAACATTCGAGACAAGGTGTCTGCGGCCGCATTACTCGAACCAGGGATATGCTTCACCACAAATTGGAACCGTGATAATCGGTACGCCCAGCGTCCCAATTTCCCAAAATCGCTAGCATGTGACAACAGCCATGACACAGCTTGATTGTTGGTGCATAAATCAAACTCTACACCCCTACGAATGACTCAAACTTGGCACTACCCCAAACACAAGCCAGGGCCTCCTTCTCAAAAGCGCTAAGCCGTCGCTTGGAATCTGATAAGGTACGGCTTGCAAAAGCCACAGGGCAGACGGCACCGTCTCTCTACTGACCCAAGGTCGCGCCCTATGCGACACTTGAAGCGTCAACGTGAAGAACGAACCGCAGATCAAAGTCGGCCAAATATAATGACGGGGCGGCATCGAGGGCAGCCTTAAGAATTCTAAAGCTTTCCTCCTGTCCCTATCCCCATTCAAAACTTACTCCCTTCCACTTAAGGAGGTTAAGAGGGGCGGCTAGTTCTGAAAAATGCGGAATGAAACGTGCGTAATATCCCAGTAGGCCGATGAATTTCGAAACTCCCTTCACAGTCCTGGGGCGTGGAAAATTCACCACGGGAGTCACCCGGTCCGGATCCATGACCAGACGACTTCCGGATACCACGTATCCCAAGAACTTAACTGACGGGGAAGCCCACGTGACCTTGGCTGGGTTTACGGTCAGCCCTGCTTCCTGCAGGCACGACAAGACCTTCCTCAAATCTATAAGATGTTGTTCCAATGACGAGCTATAGACAATAAAGTCATTGATATAATTAATTACGCATTCAAATTTCAGATCCGACAACACATGGTCTAAAACCCGTGACAAAGCCCGAGTCCCAAACTTGGCACTCATAGGTATACAATTAAACTCGTATTGTGCCTATTGCGTGCAAAAAGCTGTGTACTTCCTACAACTAGGATCCAGTAAACATCGGTGAAAACTTGCGTTAAAGTCAATCACAAAGTACACCGATGCTTTCCCCATATGTTGCAACACTGCATCAACAGTTAGCGCTGGAAATGGGTCAAGATGAATTTTGACGTTTATGGCAGACATGTCCATAACCAGCCTAGACCCACCATTAGCCTTTTTTACCAAAAAGACAGGACTAGCATAATCTGACGTAGAGGGAGAAATGACCCCTGCGTCCAGAAGTTTATTCACCAATTCCCGTATAACCTCCAACTTAGGCGGAGCATATGTGTAAAATGGCACTCTAACGGATACATCATCCATGACCGTAAAGCAGCACGGAAGAACATCACACCGTCCTATTCTCGGCGTAATTACGTCGTCAAACTCACGCAACAGAGCTTCCACACCACTCACCTCATGATGTGACATAGCCACGATCTTACCAAACGGAGCTGACCCATTTCTCATGGATGATAATAATGGGCACTTAACCTCTGGGACAAACTTGAAAACTAGGGTGTGAGAGCCAACATCGACTATAGCCTGCGACTGATGCAAAAAATCAATGCCTAAGACTAAATCTGCCACAAGACCTTCAATCACCCAAAAGGTGTGTGACCAAGAAAATCTATTGATTTTAAAATGCAAGGTGTTTGACCTAGTGCATTTTACCACGTGATCATTCGCCACGCACACCGTCAAGGCATCATTGGTTTTAAATTTACAGGACAAATGAGAATCCTGCTTGACAAACAATGTGACGCCCCTATATCTAACAGAGCAGCACGATCTACACTGTAACACTGCACGGACACCAAACAATCAGTATGTGTCACCTGAAAGCAACGCCGCCTCGAAACCATGGCACCATTGGTTGCGGCGGTTGTTAGTTTCCCGGCCAGTTGGCCCTGTAATGTCCAATCCTGCCACAGCGAAAACACGAATGTGCCTCGTAACCGACCTGATTACTGTTGCAATCACAGCTAATATGGCCGAACCTAGCACAATTACTACATCTCACATGAGTAGGCCTATTGTCGGTCCTTCTTTTGACCCTTGCGGCCTTGGGCAGATCAAAAGCCCTATCTTGCCCGCGCCCCATTACACCATGACTGGTCCGCGAGCCACGTAATTCAGTCCTATCCAAGCGATCGCATGCTGGTTCTTCCTGACACACTGCAGACGCAGCAATATCGTGCGGATCTGGGCTATGAACTAAGTCCTTAGAACGTTCTGCACTCGTTCCATACGCACTATACGCTACTGCATCCAACTCCGTTTGGCATTCAATTTTTAAAGCCAAAGCCTTAACTGTTCCCTGGTGACAGGGGAAGCCATCACAAAGCGATGCGCCCTAGCTGCAGGTGTCATGCGATCCACGACGCCTTGTACCATTTTATCCTCCGCACGCCTAAGATGCGAATTCATTGCACGCATGTACATCATGATGTCACTAATAAAAGCAGCAACATTCTCACCAGGTCGTTGATGCCTGTATACATACTGTTTCTTGATCACGGACCAAGTCATGTGTGATCCCACATCTGCTATTAGACGTGTCTTAAAACTCTAGTATGTCATGCCCTGCTCACCCATTTGCGCGAACACATCGCCCATCTGAACTTCAAATCTAGCTGACAAACACGTCATAAAAAAATCATCCCGTTGGCTATTGCGCATTCCAAAGAATACGTTATCGGTAGCAACTAGGAAGTGCACGACATTATCTGCCTGCACTACTCTGAGAATCGGCACCGCATTCAAGCGCCCTATTAGAACGGTATGTGTCGCGGCCAACACCGCACCTCTCAAATGCGCGTTATTAATACTCCGCAAAGAGTTTATGTTTGCCAAAGCCCTAATTCGCAATGCAGTGACATCTTCACTAGGCACAAACTCTACTCTAGCCTCAGTAAGGTACTGACGTAATTCTAAGTTCCCAAAACGCAGTACAAACTCTGTAACGTCACCCATGACGTCACATCGATACGAGTTGGACACTGAGAAACCAGTTCTAACGCACCCTGACTATCAAACAAACACCTGTGCCGTTACGTTCCAATGTTGAGCGTTTTCTCACCTAATTAAGCTTTAACAACTCGCTAAGCATAACAGCCTAGCAGAGTCGCGCAGTTTTGTGTTTGCATCTTAAGCAGACACAGTATACACAGGCGGCCAATCGTAGTCAAGTTGCCCTAGACCAAGGCACACAACTGCCTTTACACACCCACCCATTAGTTAACATTCAACATTATCATTAATACACAACAGCAACAGGTGGTCCTTAGTTAGAATGCCTGATCTGGCATGGATATTTTGTTGTCCCCTCACCTCACTTCACCCTAATCAGTTCTTAAGACCTCCAATATGACTTCACTACAAATTTCTAAGAATTGTGACCAAAATTATTATCCAGTTTTGTTCACATTCTGCTGTGGCCATTGTGGATTTAATAATAATTTAAAATTACAATTTCTATTTTACATTTAATTTGTGGCCCACTGCAAAATGATGCTTGTGCTCATCTCTCCTGTCTTGGGGAAAGATATGTGCACATCAAATTTTACCCAGAAAATTGTCAACGCTAACGTTAGATGGACATACAGTCGACCCGCCTTATCCATGGTACTTCGTTCCCGGAAATCCGTGGATGTATGAAAACCATGTACATTCAAGACACCTTAAAACCTACGTTTATCACCATATGCGATTTTTTTTTTCACCCCGAACCTCAAATGCTGCTCTATTTGTGTGGGTACATATCGCCAATACGTTCAGAAAGTACCTCATAACATTTAAATTTTGTAAACATTACAAGAAACATTTGCAGTGCAGTGCAGCGCATGTTTAATACAACTGCATCGATGTTGTGGTTATTGTGGCAACAGCGCGCAGTGATCCAGGTGGTCGGCCACTGCTGATATTGCAACACAGCATATCAGAATGCACCACACTATCTCTCTCCACCCCTGCTCATGCCTTTGACTTCCAAGGACGTGCACTGGGCGGAAAGGGAGTGTCTCCACAAGCATTAAAAGAATGACAATCAGTATCATGGTGTCTCGTGTGTAATGCTTATTTTATCTCTGTTAACCAAAAACAGAATAACTGTGTAACAAGCACAACTATGACTACATACGAGTGAATATTTTGCAATTGTCTGAAAACACTTCTTGCTTCTATGACGTACATATAAATTGCACTAAAGGAATGGCTTATTAACATAAACATAAAATATTTGGACCGTAATTGGAAATGTTAGCAGTTTAATTTTTGATACGGCATCACTGATTACACTAAAATGGACGTGGCACGATTTATTTTCACACATGTTAATGGAAAATTTTGCACCACTGTAAACATGGATAATAAGAGCAAAGTTTGGGCAGTTTTCCTTTAATACGGTGCTGCTGATTACACTACAATTAACTTGGCACAATGTTTTTTGCCATTTTCGATGCAGTGCTAACACTTGAACTTATTTCTTCTGTTTTCTTTCGTAACATACTAGTGTTACTCTCGTTCTTTCTTTTGTTCTGTATCTGCTGCCTACTTCTGCAGCAGACATGTTGCCTTTAGTAAATGTATAATTTTAATTTTGCCATTCAGACTAACAACTTTGTGATCTCTCTTCGGTTTAGAAAGATCACTACAGTCTTTCTTTTTAGGAGAGATAACGCTGCAGGCCACGGAATCATGTATAACTGCACACAGTTAATGTATTTCAGGGCCAGGTCATACGTGCTTGCGGTTGAATCAGGCAGGCAACGAACAAGTAAATAAGACTGTTCGAACTTGTAAATAGTATTATTGTGTGTGTGTCGTCGGTGATGGTGTACATAATAAACAAATGTAGGGACAGGACCTACCAAACGTTGGCAACCCTACAGGATGTGTGCAAGATTACCAGGTTGGCACAAACTGTGCCACTAACCAGTCTTCAAGATGGCAACGATGCGGTGGCATCGTGTCGAAGGTTCGTAATCGTTTCACATCGTAGTAATCGTAGTAGTTTGTTGAGTTTTTCTTGTGTCGTGTTATTGTACATGTATCGACGTACATTTTTTGATCCTCCGGGCCGGATAGCCGGCATTAATTCGACGCGTTTTATACCACGTGCCGTGTGCCGCGATCGGTAACGTTCCACGGAAGACGCGCGTGTGTGAAACGAACTCTCGTCGTTCGGCATTGTAAGAAGAATGAAGTTATGCAACTCAGTTTGTGTCCTGTTAACGCATCATTCGTTGTCGTCCGTCGTCTAGACCTGGCGTTGTATGCTTCCTTTGTTGTGATGGTGCCACATGGTATTGCCACGAGTATCACTAGCTTGTTTGTTCAACGACCATTTGTAGCGGTCCTTGGGTGTGTATTTTGGTGTTCTTGTTCTGTTGTCTGGCTCGCGCAATTGCCAGTTTGTACGCGCGTGTGGTTGTTGGTTTCACATGTTTTTGTTCGTTTTTGCTTGCGCTGGTTGTATGTTGTAACCACGCGTGTGTGGGCATCTTGGTATTGTGAGGTCGTTCCGTTCGCGCCATTTGTTGTGTTGAGCAGTATTTGTTCTTTGTCGTCCTAGTATTAAAAATGGCTGATCCACACGCAGCACTTGTGCGTTTACGCTTGGCCGAAAGTCGCCTTAAACGAGCGTACGATCTTGCTTTGGTCGCAGGTACTGACTCATCAAAACACAGTGTGTTTGTTGCCACAAGTTGTGACCTGGCTAAGGTGCGCGATACGTTTGACGTGGACTATGTCACTGTGGAAATGGCGGCAACTGAATTGAAAATTTCCACCGCTGATCTAGCTCGCCGGTTAGCAGATTTTGAGGATAAATATTTCGTTGTTTTGGCAGCGGTCAGTGACATTGTAGGGGAGTCAAAAACATGTAGTCAGCCTTCTGACAAACGGAA
>PNEQ01041130.1:0-15091 GCA_003012365.1 Medauroidea extradentata
TCGAAAATTGAGCACAGTCCATGACTTCGCTCGGCAACATTTAAGAGTCAACACCGACCGGATGAAAACAAGGTATGATCGGAGGGGACCTGAAAGGACATTTCAAGAAGGACAGCTGGTGTGGCTGTATAACCCACAACGACGGAAAGGATACTGTCCGAAACTACAGAAATGCTGGGAAGGCCCTTATCAGATTGCCAAGAAGATAAATGACGTGGTCTTCCGGATAGTTCGCAAGGGCGCTCGGACAAGAAAACCCAAGGTTGTGCATATTGACAGACTGGATCTCTATGATGGACCAGAGTCTGTTGTGTCTGCTCGGGACGAACAGACTTGTGGAGGGGGCAGTGTTGCGAGCCGCGACTGTCTGGCTGGGCGGTGTAGTACGATACTGTGGTGGCGGAGTTAGGACACCCCCCCCCCCTTCACGCTCCACGGCACCGTGGCTGTCGGGCAGGGCGGCGAAATACAATACAGTGGCGGCAGCGCTAAAAGACCTCCTCGGGTGATTGTATTACTCCATGATAACCACCTGCACCCAGTATCGGGTAACCGAGGGAAAATATCGTGATCTGGAATGATCCTGTTCCCTCTTTATCTCTCGGGTGGTGCGTGACTTTGAAGCGACATCTTTCCAGGAGGTTGGAGAACAGAGACCCGCCGAGATAATTCGAGAAGAAGGAGGGTGGAAGGGGGAGCTGCAGCAGGAGCGAGAGAGTTTTTGCTGGCAGGTGCCTAGTGTGATCTGAAGTGATAGTGACAAGTATTGGATTGCGACGACTGTTCAAGGGCGTCCAGCGAGTGGGACTGCAGCAAGAAGTAGGAAGAAGGTGATTCTAGGCCAGAAAGATTCTTCGGTATTATTTCTTTGGGTCCACCATTGTGAGTGACTAGTATCCTTTCTATATACAGAGAACTTGTGTAGATGTATTTTTCCTTTATTTAAATAGTAGTTATTTGTTCTGTTTATCATTGATTGTGGTAAATCTTTATAGACATAGATTTTTTTGTACATACAGTTGTAAATAAACTAGGTTAGCTTTATTTTCTTTATTTTATCAAAGACCTCCATCCCCAAATGTACCTAGCCCGCAACTTGTAACAATACTATAGTATCAAGCATTTATTGCATAAATATTAGATATTCATTAATTTATAGTAATTGGTATTTTCAATTACAATTACTTTTCGGTTAAGTTGTTTACCACGAGATGCGCGACCTCGTGACTGCTCTGACTGCTCGTGATGGCTACGAATCGTAAATTGTTTGGTGTTTGTGGAAGTATTCAGCTGAAATTTTATAATAATGGGGAAGATCAGGAGGTACCCCTGTTCTACAAATAATTACGATTCTGTTTATTCATGCGCAGAAGGGGGCGTGCAAATAAATGTTCTACTTTCCCAAATATTTGAAACGGTTAGATAACGTCTTTGTGTTGCCAACGTGTAAACCAAAAATTTTATTTTCCGAAGTTGCCGGCGAATGATGCCCCTTTTTAGCGGCTCGTTGGTTAACACGGCCATGTCCACTCTTGAATACTTTACTTCCTCTATGAAGGGCGCAGATATACTTGTGTCGAGCCATTTGCTAGTCACAGATTTTCAGGCACTTTGCACCATCATGTGACCACTTGCACCTGCGTATTTGTATATTTAATACCAAAGCAATGCAGCGCAGGTGCAAATCTTGCGCTGCACCTCTCAAAAGCGAAATTTAGTCGCCCTCCCAGGTGCCAAGTTTAATATTTGAGGTTAGGCTTCTTTCGCCTTTTATGAGTGTTTTGTGAATTGTGTTTAAACCTAAATATAATTTCTAAATGACATAATTTAAGTATTAATGTAAATAAATAGTGAAAATGTTGCATTAGTACCTGTTTCAGTAAACGTCGAGAACATTGAAAATAATCATCCTTCTAGTTTCCTTGTTTATAATATTTATGTTAATACTATAGCGACACCAACAAAGTACAATTGGACAACGACCAGGCGGCAAGCTGTAATGTTCGTAATCAATTACTAGTCCCCTTCTAAACTTTCCAACCCCTTTCACCATCACCAACTGCTCCGAAAGTAAATTCCACTTCACTCCTTCACACTATTTTCGCTCATCACTGGATATAATTGTTATTCCATCGTCCTCTATACTCTTTAAATGTAGCCTAACTTACCCTAACCTACTTCTCCATTCATCCCTTTGTACTTCTTGACTAGTCTTTCCACTCTACTCGTTTCCTTCAACGAGTTCCACCCCAAATCTTCAGTATCACAGAAAAGTAGGTGAGTTGATAGAAGACAAGGGGTTGGTAGATTGGATAGAAGATTTCTAGCATGGATAGAAGATTTATTGAAGGGAAGGGCTCAGAGAGTGGATGTAGGAAATACTGTATTGAATGAGGGCAAAGATTCCTCTAGGTGCACATAGGGAAGCATGTTAGGTATATAAATTGTTCAACATAATGGTTAATGAGATAGGGTAGAAATTATCAGCAGGACAAGATTGTTGGCTGATGATTGTGTGCTCTATTCAGTAGAGAAAGGGGAAGATAAGTTGCAAGAAGTTATTGCGTGGATAAGTTTACGGACAGTTAAGAACAAAAAGAGGATACATGTGAGGAAAACTAAAGTTGTATGGTTTACGAGGAACATATTAGAGAACAGGGAAATCTAGATAGGTAGGGCAGAAAATAGGTAAAGCATCAGAGTATAAGTAACTTAGAGTGATGTTATATGAAAACCTTGGCTGGAGGAGTCGCGTTCATAAAGTGGTGGGAATGTTGAGCAGGATATTGAGGGGAATCAGCACTAAGAGAGGCAAAGGAGAAGACCTACAACATCATGGTCAGGCCTGCTCTTCAGTATGCTGCAGCCTAGTGAGACCCGCACATTGAAGTGGATGTAAATGAACTAGAGAAGTTACAAAGATAGGCAGTCAAATGAGTTAAATATTAAGTGGAAAAGTCAGGGGCAGATTGGAGAGGTTGAAAGGTTAATTTCAGACCATCAGTTATGATGTGAGACATGGGTTGGAAAACACTGAAGGACAGGAAAATGGTGGGGGGACTTGTAAGGATAGTAATGTGTGAAGAAGGATGGAGTGTACTGGATGACATCAGGATGAGGGTATACATGAGGCAGAGGAATCAGCAGTAGGAAAACAAAGTGAGTTTGGTGGAGGACAGAGAGGGGGTTACAGTTGATGTTTGTTAGGACGGTTAAGGAGTGGAACTTGCTGCAGGAGATGACGGTGTCATTTAAGGGGACAGGACAGTTTAGAGGGGCAGTGAAAGGGATGGTATAAGAGGGTTGGTATACTTGCCACCAGGCGGTAATTCATTTGCAATTATATAATGATAATTATTACATTAAACTCAACAACCTGCCCCTACCTTCTCCATTTATCCTTCAAACACCTTTGGCCCCATCTTTGCACCTTTTGCAGCTCCCACATCTCCAATTCCATGTACAGACCCCACTCTGCTGTGGCTGCCAGGCCTTCCCCTATCCTCCCACTGCTTGAATATTGTGACTACCACTGCTTCCTTCCAGTCCTGTGGTAATTTCCCCTCCTCCAGAGATATGTGAAAAATTACTTCTAAATATGTGAACAACTAACATCTACCAAATTTATAGAGTGCTATTTCCTGTACCATCTGGACTGGTCACCTTATCACACAATTAACCCTTTTATTACCTTTCCTACATTCCACTTTAAAATTGTTTGCTTCCTAAGAGACTTCCCCCAACAATCATAACTCCAACCATCTTGTTCCTCAAACACTGACAAGCACTGGGTCTGCAGCATTTTCCTTATCAGTGGTTGTAGCTTGCCCGTCTGCACCTTTATACACTGGCATTCTTCTGTCCCTCCATTTATGCTCTTCTTAAAATAATCAAACAATTTTCCTCCTCTACCCTTCTCCTAAATATTTCCTAGGTAATCATTTCTTCCCTGACGAATATTTCTTCCTAGTTTATTACCCATCTGCCTCATCCCTTCCGTGGCTTTTTCCATCCCACTGTTCTTCCATCTCACACGCATCTGCCTACACTTGCTTTCTTAACCCCTTTGCTTCCCATTTATAATACAAATTTTCCCACTCAGCAACACTACTCCATGGTATAAAAAAACCATCATTTCATAAATTATCTTCCTAACCTCTCTTCACAAGATCTCAACACTTTCCCCTTTAGACCATTTCTCAAACCTGTTCTATAGAAAATTTCTGTCCCAGCTTATTTCCTTGCCCATACAGCCACACCCTTTCACCATTAACCTCCTTAGCACTTTTTCCACCAATCTCCAACTACATTACTGGAATGTTGTGGTTACTGATCTCTTTGAGTACTACCATGCCAACAATAGCATTCTTAAGCCTGACTGACAAATCTAGTATTGACCCCTCCCCATTTCTGTTTCGTGTAGTAGGTTCCTCTACTGAATGCACAAAGCATATGTTCACAAATTGCACTGTCATTTCCTGCACCATATCACCCATCCCTTCTACTCATTCAATCCACTATACACCTGGCATATTCAGGTACCCTGCCACAATCCACTGCCTATGTTCAACTCTATCGATCCTTTCCTTCCTCAATTGCATCCCACCCTTGTCCTGGTGGTGTGTATGCTCCAGTACTGTGATATTCCTACATATCCCTTTTACTTCTATCACTTCCTCTTCTTAGTATTCCATTCCACCAACCCTTCTAACCCCTTCCTCATACACACCATTATTCCTGCTGCCCTCCCTTCAGTATCTCTTCTAAATATTATGCATTTAGCCTGCTTACATTCCCTGTCTAGCACTCCCCTCCCCATCTCCACTGCTACATCTGCTGTATCTTTCAACATGCTTGTAACGATAACTTTGTGGCAATTTTCTTTCTTACAAATATGATCCCTCATTTCCTACATAATTTTAAATGTACGACAAGGCTACATAATTTGAAACTACGAGAAACATAACCGGAACATTCTTATGGAACAAGAAATTAACTTCAACACAGAACCAATAAGGTTAAAAATTAAACATCTGATACTTTTGTCGCCATATTTAACTGCAGTGTACGACTTATCCAGAGCTTCAACCTATTTTAGCCAGAAATTCTTATTATTCTCTCGTTGTGGGGCACAGCCCTTGGTCTTGGAATTTAACTTTACAGCCAAAAACGCAATTTAACCCTGTATGCAGGACGTACAGTCGAAAATGTACAAGAAAATGTTACATTAGAGAAAAACAGCACAAACAAAAATGGCCTCAGGATCCAGAAGAATCCACAACCAGGCAAATGAGAACATCGAAAGAGAGTAAACTCGCAATCAAATGGGGTGCCGTGCCAGCACAATGCGTGAAATATACAGAACAGTCACCGACGGCGGCTACAGAAGTACTGATCTAGCCAGAAATTTATCCTCTAGTTAGGCCTACCTAGAGATTGTAAGATGCAATTTGTCATCTACCTAGGAGATAAAATTTACTCAGATGTTACTCAGAGGTAAATAGTTAATGACTTTTACTTCTTCTAAGATTCATATTCTTGTACAATATTTCTCTTTTGAATAAACATTTTTATAGTCATCGAAAGTAATCTCATTTTTAACTACAATTTTTTTCTATTCCTTTTGCTCATTTTTTATATAACCTTCAACATTAATAGCATACATATTTGATTTCAGTCCAATAAATTCTACCATTAATTTTCCATTAATTTCATCTTTCATTTTCCTATAACATTTTTTTTATTTGTGGAATATTGTAACTATTATTTTTTTCATGATCTGAACTATCAAAATAATTTATCATATTGTTCATATCTTAGAAGCCATATGTTTTTATGTGATATATAAAAGAAACACAGTCAACGTAACATAAATCAATATTTTCGCCATATTTTGGCTTCAGAACATTATAGTAAAAATGGTACATTAAAGTTTTTTATAAATCTAGTATATTCCAAAATAAATCGGTTTACTGAAACATTATTTTGTTTTATGCATAATAACAGCAGATAAAGATTCAGTAAATATTGTTCCATATTCAAATTTAGTTTTAGCAGCTAATTTTTCAACTTGTTTAGTCTATGAACATAACCTAATGCTAACTCTGTTTCTTATATTTTCCATAGTCTTTCCAAAAACTGATTTATTGATTAATTTATAAAAATCGTTTTCAAAATTACTGTTGGTATTTGTTCTCATTTGTGTGTTTAAATCAATGTAATATTTTATCCAAGCTGATTGTTTAAATTTTAATAATCTATGCACTTTTTAAAATTTCGTTCCTAGAGATAAATATTGTTTGAGATTTACATAATGTAAAATGTATTTTTCTTTATTATATTATAGTTAATTATTTTTTTTTTTGTTTTTGAGCCTGGAGTTATTTTATTTTCAGGAGCAAGAGGCAATCTTTATGTAAATCAAGCAGTTTTTTTAATATTCTAAATCTACTTCTAAAATATAGCCATAATTTGAATCATTTTTTAAATTTGAAATAAAGTTTTCCCAATAATTTTAACTATCAAGTTTACAATTTAGTCACTTAAAATCCCCACAAGGTAAAAATTGGTTCACTGCCCAGCCATATAAATTATAGTCATTTAAATATTCGAGATAAGAATCTTCAACATTAGAATCATAATTTTTTATATATTTACTATTTGCATTAGCCCATTTTTACAGCACTGTGAAATCCCTCCTCCAATTAATTTTTCAAACATTAATATTTTATCATAATAATTCAATAATTCTAGCTCTACTTTCGTGTGTTTTAACATGGCATCCCAAGCTAAGCCAGGAGCAGTAAAGTACCAAGCAGGGTCTAATTGATAAGTTTTTAAGCAAATTTCTCTACAATTTTCAAATATATCAGCTAAAATTAATGCATATTATTTATTGTAAATTTCGTATAGTCCACCAAAATTTTAACAGTAAATGTTTTTCAAACTTTTTGAGCAAATATATAATTTTTATAAGAAATTTTAGTTCTATTTAAATTATTCTAACAACACATTTTTTCATGGTAATTATGTTTAATTGAATTTTTCAACAGAGTCCATATAATCGTATGGATATGCACCTTTCTTACTAACTAAATCAAAATTTTCACATCGAAAATATTTCTATGTTTCGCGAAACTGTTCTTGAGGAGGATTTCTAGATGGTGGATATAAACTAGAGGCAATACATTTTATTAATCAAAAACTTTTAATTTTACACAATCAGTTACATGTTTTGTTATAGTAATATATTTTTCTTCATTGTTTGGAATTAAATCAATTTTATATTCATTTTCAAATTTTCCAAATACTTTGATAAATAAATAAGTATTGTACCCAGATAAATTATGAATATAAATGGATACAAATTTTGGGCATTGATAATTTAAATTACAATTTGAATGTGCCGCACCACAATATTTACCAGTTAAGTGATTGTGGTCCATTGCTGAATCATTAAATAGTGCACCTTCATTAATGCTTAGTAATGGTTTTTCACAAATATGGCAATATGTTGCTGCTGAATATTTATTTTGTTCATTTGTTAGTTAGTGTCATAGATATTATACTTTCTTAGAATTGTTTTTAATAATTTTTAACTCTTTAATTAACATATTTACAAAAACACTAAAAGCATTTTTCCTTTATAAAACACTGGAGGCTTGTAATAATAATTATTTTTAATATTTCATATAATAAAAAACTAACTGGCTGTGTATGAATTTTCAGGATTTGGTTCACAAGTATCTATTTTCTTTAATTAGCATTCAAAATCGACATAGGTAATAAAAGTCACTTTTGAAGAGTGATTACACATTTACATTTTAATGCATTATTTTTTGATCAGGAAACTCTACTCGAACACATTAATGATTTTTACAATCTTCTTCGAGATTATTCAGTTCATCTTCAGTAGAAAAATATTGCAAACATCTATCGCAAAGAAATTTTTTTCTACAAGACATTGAAAGTTTTGATCCAAATAGTCTTGAAAGCTTTTTATCCAAAAATAGTGGTCATTATTTTCATTAAATCTATAAATGATTAATATGTTTATTAGTTTTATTTTCTGTGACCTTTATTAGGAAAAAATATATAAACAGCGCCAACTGAAGCAGGCTCCTCATACACACAAACATTAATAGAAAATTAGTTCCTTTTACTAATAATGAAATTTTATCTAGCCACATTGGAAATTTCAAACCACTAACGACATTATTGTTGATATTTTACATAATGTTTAACTCATTCATGATGAATTTAATTTTATTTTTTGTTTTAGAATTTCCATCATGATATTCTTCATTATCACTTGTTCCTCTTTTATACTTGAGGTTAAGTTTTATATTTACTTTTAAACCTTTATGTTACTGTATTTATTTTATTTATTACAATTAATTTTATTTCTTAAGAAAACTTTTTCGGTCCTTTTCATTAACATATATACTTTTAACGGACTGTGTTTTTAACTGTCTTCAGCTGCTCATTCTAATTCTATAAATTTTATTTCGTAGTCGCCGATTGACTCAAATTCTTCTTACTTATTTTTTTCTTCTACATGTGTTCTTCCTCTCTCGTAATTTTTTGTACTTTTTGTCATAAGTAACTCCGCAAATTTCACATGTTACCATTTGTCTTTTTGAATTTTTTTCAGGCAATAGTAGCAAATTTTTACGAGTTATACTTTTTTTCATGACTACTTTTTTTTTACAATTCTGGTTACATTTTTCTCATCTAATTAATATATTATTTACGTGTTTTTTTTTTTTTTAGATTTTAAACGTTAATCTTTGAGAGATGGTTTACAATAATTTTCACAAATTTTGAATTTAATTTTCTCCTCTCGTGGGTTACCAAAAATATTAAAATTAAATTTAAATACATTCCAAGTGTTGGTCCTATCTATTGCATTCTTGTCATTATTTAATAAAAATAAATATGATTTCAATTGTGGGTATGCTTTTATTGGTATATTCTGCAAGATGCGAAAATCAAACACTCATTGCTGTAAAATATGTATATAATTTTGGTTAATTAAAAATAACTGAACAAGAAATTGTTCATGTGGGTCCAATTAATTTCTAATGCTCTCAAACTTTTTCAAGAATATCACAGTATAACAATCAGAAGTAAAATAAATAATGAAACAATAAATCTAATGAATGCTCCTAGATGTGGCGTATCAGATGGTGTACTTAGTTTTTCGACTTATGTTACCAAATGGGCAAGAAAAGTGATAAAATGTGTTAGATCCTGAGATGAAGTAGTGCTCTCCGAGTGTTCGTTCTACCTAATGAACTGGCACCACCAGGTAAGATACTCTCTTCGCACACCACTGTCTCTGATAGCAAAATAAGCTTGATTCAAGTTTGAATCAAGCTAACTAGTCTCCACACAACAAGCTTGAATCAAACTTGCCTCGTACAAGGCAGGACACAACTGTAAAATATAGGCTTGACTCAAACTTGGATCGAACTTACCAAATAGGGATTGTAATGGTAAGCGAAAATCAGGTCAATTGCAGGCTTGCCGCAAGCTTACATGCTATCTGGGTGTGATGTGTGGCATGTAACATCAACTTCACCAGAGATATCCGGGTCCATTTACTCCTCTCCGTGACCCCCGCCCTTGTCAACTTCATTCACAAAAGACAGCTTTGTGATATGAGGTTTTATCAGTTAATAAGTGTTGTGTATTATAGTGTATATAGTAGGCAGGGTAACGTTTATATAACAGTAGGGAATAGTCAGCACAGCAGGTTGGCAGGACAAGTGACGGGCAGTATGAGATACGGCGCGGCACCACAACAACACAAAACATGTTGGCAGCGTCGGGATGTTGCACTTTTATCACGTAACTAATTCCGGGCATAGACTATGAACTGCAAGTAATGAAAAGTATAAGTCAAGCGCCGCGTACATGTATAATATATACATTGTGCGGGATGAGTAAGGCCAATTTTTCATGCACTCGCTCCTAACAAAACAAGCAATGGCACAAACAGGTAATGTTATTTCAGTGCCACACCCTGTCGATGTTCACTCGGAGAAAGTACAAGAAAATTGGAAGCTCTTTAGGTTTCAGTTCGATAATTACAGCATCGCCACCGGACTTAATAATCAAGAGGAAGCGATTAAAGTGGCTAGTTTATTACCAATAATCAGACGGGACTGTGTGAAAATTTACCAAACACTTGGCATCTCGGAGGCAAACAAAAAGAAAACCAGCTCAATCTTGGATGCGTTTGACAAGCACTTCGCACCGGCGAAGAATGTAATCTACGAGAGATGCGTGTTAGGCACAGCTCGCCAAGAATCGAAAGAAAGCGTGAAACAATTCATATGCAGGGCACGAGCATTAAGTGTCACATGTGAATATGGTGCCTTAGCAGGGGAAATGTTAAGAGATAAAATAGTTGTAGGAGTGGCAGACAATCGTTTGCGCAGGCAGTCGTTGTCAGATGCAAAGCTGACCTTGCAGGGTGCCATTGACCCATGCAGGGTATATGAAGCCACCAACTATCATTTGCAACAAATGGGATCGTCCAACATGATGGAAGAAACCGTTAACTTTGCAGCCAGCAAACTTCAAAGAACAAAGAAGGACAGTAGGGTGCAGCCACAAGGTCAGACTGCTATGCTCACACAATGTTTTTACTGTGGGGGCAGCCATCAACGAAAAAAAGAACTTTGTCCAGCATATGGTAAAATATGTCGCACATGCAACCGGCAGAATCATTTTTCGTCAGTTTGCAGACAGCAAGAAAAACAACTATGAGGGAAAATATGTCAATTGGAGGAAAGACCAGTAGAAAAACAGGTTACAGAAACACCAGTAAGGCCAGCGAAGAATCAAGAGGAGCATCTTTTTCCGATAAGTACTACCAATAAAAAGAGATAGATTACGACCTTGGAAGTGGGCGACCAGAGGCACACGATGGAAGTACAGCTAGACACAGGGGCCACTTGTGATGTTATGGGCCTGGGGGACTATAAGGCAATCGTAGGCATGGAACATCCTAGGTTAGACACAAGCAGAATACAGCTACAATGCTACAACGGTCAATGTGTACAACCGAGGGGCCAGATACAACTACGCTTTCGGGTACCTAACACAGAAGAAGAGAGAATGCTGACATTTCAAGTAGTAGATACTAAACAAAGGCCATTAATATCAGCTGAAAGCTCTGAGGCACTAGGAATCGAAATGGGTTGCGTAAAGCTTTGTCATATAGAAGGTAGAGAGACTCTGAAAAATAACAGCTTAATATGTAGATATGCAGATGTATTTGAAGGTATTGGATGCCTGCCTGGCTAACACCACTTGGAAATTACCTTAGAAGCCTAACCAATGTAGCAGCCGCCCCGTAGATTCCCCATTGCACTGCGACCAAAAGTGGGGGAAAAGTTGGCAGAAATGGTTAAGGATAAGATAGTAGAGAAAATAGCTGAACTAACAGACTGGATCAGCAGCCTAGTTCTAGTAACGAGGGGTGGAAATCTCAGAATGTGCTTGGACCCACATGAAATAATCAAAGAGTTAAAAAGAGCACATTTCATAATTCCTACTGTTGAAGAGATTCTGTCAGAACTGACAGATGCCAAAATATTTTCAGTTTTGGACTGAAGTGTGGATTCTGGCATTTGCAACTCGATGAAGCCAGCAGCAGGCTCACAACATTTTGGGGACCAGATGGTGATAGATACAAGTGGCTACGATACCCCTTCGGCTTGTCAACTGCACCAGAATACTTTCAAGAGGGCATTGACAGAAACTCTCAAGAGGATTAAAGGGGGTCGCGGTCATATCAGACGATATACTGGTTTATGGCAGAGGATCCACAGAAGAAGCAGCATTAGTAGAGCATGACCAAAATCTAGAGTGCCTGTTACAGAGAGCTCAAGCAAGAAACTTGAAATTCAACCCAGAAAAACTTAGGCTACATAAAAAGCAGGTGAATTACATGGGCCATGTACTAAGTGCAGAGGGCCTCAAAGCAGACCCAGCCAAAATACAGGCCATCCAAGACATGCAGCCGCCCACCACTGTAAAAAATCTGCAACGCTTCCTGGGATTAGTTAATTATTTGGCAAAATTTCTTCCTGAACTAGCTACATTGTCGGAACCCTTGCGTCTGTTTACTCGCAATGACGCAGCATGGGTGTGGAACAATCCCCAGCAGCAGGCCTCTGAGAACATAAAAACAGCAGTCAGCTCCATACCAATTCTGCGATATTATGACCCTAAAGAACCAGTGGAACTCCAAGTGGATGCTAGTCAGTATGGACTAGGTGCAGCCCTGTTACAGTGTGGACAGCCAGTAAGCTATGCTTCAAGAAGCCTAACACAGACAGAACACAACTGGGCGCAGATAGAAAAAGAAGCACTGGCTATCTACTTTGGCTGCAGTCGCTTCCATCACTACCTATGTGGTCGAACCAACATAGTAGTACACTCAGACCACCAACTGCATGAAACCATCTTCAAAAAACCTCTTCTGGCAACACCGAAGTGCCTCCAGTACATATGTCTGAAATTACAGCAGTATGACATCACGGCAAAGTACAAGAAAGGCAAGGAACTGTACTTAGCAGACACACTCAGCAAAGCACCAGTACCAGAGATCAAAGGACAAGGCCATGGCAGTGACAAAGAATTTGTCTTGAAGCTGCAAGGCATGAGCATACACCAGCATCTGAATGTGACCCAAGCTACACTAAGTCACATCCAACAATGCACAATGGCAGATAGTGGACTACGAAGAGTGGTCGCCATCATCAGGGACGGTTGGCCGGGAAACAAAGCTGATGTACCTGAAGAAGTGAGGGAATACTGGCACTGCAGAGATGAACTGATCATCTATGATTGAGTGATATTCAGAGGGGAACGCCTAGTAGTACCACAGGAAATGAGGGCTTAAATGCTGTACAAAGCACACTTGAGTCATCTGGGCTTACAAGCAAGTCTTAGGAAAGCAAGAGATACCCTTTACTGGCCACACATGAAGGATGACATACAGAAAAAGGTTAGCATCTGTACAACATGTAGAGAATTTGCCACAGCACAACCTCACATGGAGATGCTAACACTTGAGATACCAGACTTGCCGTGGAAGAGAGTAGCAGCAGATGTGTTCCAGGTGCATAATAAGCAGTATTTGATTCTGACAGATTATTATTCTGACTTCTGGGAAATTGATAGTCTACCTAGAATTGACTCAGCAGCAATAATTATCACAGCAATGAAGAATCAGTTTTCACGACACGGAATACCCACCACAGTGATCACGGATAATGCAACAGGCTTTACTAGTTCAGAGTTTCAGGCCTTCTCAAAAGCGTGGGATTTCCAGCATACAACGTCCTCTCCATATCACCCACGGGGCAATGGAAAAGCAGAAGTGTCTGTAAAAATTGCTAAGAGTATAATGAAGAAATGCTTGCAGTTAAATACCGACCCATGGTTAGAACAACTGGAATGGCGCAACATACCAACAGCAGGTTTGGGAACCTCTCCCGTACAATGACTTATGTCCAGACGAACAAGATCACACATGCTCACATCCACAGGACTTCTAAAACCTCAAGTACCAGAGTGGGTGATAGAATTACTGGAGATAAAGAAGCAGAAATACAAGGCTCATTATGATAAAAAGGCACGGGGGTTACCAGATCTAGTGATAGGCTAAGAAGTGTACATAAAGCCAGCACCCCAAACGCACAGCCAATTGTGGTACCCTGGAAGAATAACACAGCGGCTCGCAACACGATCATATGAAGCAACCACTAACAAGGGAACCATTGTCCGGCGAAATAGAGAAGACCTACGAAGTACAGGCAACAGAAACGATACAAGCACAGAAGAGCAATCACTTTCACCAAATGACTCTGAGCAGAATGACCACCAGGTGAGTGGAGAGACAGAAGAGTATGGGCAGCAGGGCTTCCGGGGGTTCCCTGCCCAAACAGAAGAACACTCAAACAATTCCAGTGCAAGGACCCAACCAGAAACAGCCCGAAACACACGACGAGACCGCAAGATAAGGACACCAACATGCTACTTAGAGTAGAGACCTTGAGAACATAACCTAAAGTCAGAAGAGGGAAGATGTTGTGTATTATTGTGTATATAGTAGGCAGAGTAACGTTGATATAACAGTAGAGCATAGTCAGCACAGCAGGTTGGCAGGACAAGTGACGGGCAGTATGTGATATGGCGCGGCACCACAACAACACAAAACAGTAAGTAAACAGGTCCAGCAATAATAAGTGGCAGTCGTGAACATTCATTTCATCATAATTTACATTTGTATGCTGAATATCAACTTAAAAGCTATTAGGAAAATATTCTTATCAACGAGTAAGCAGCACGGTTTCATGCGAAACGTATCTTTCAGCAAGTCGTGTAGTGAGTGTTCCTTTATATATTACATTAAAACTGCATAGATACAAAAAAAATGTTAACACATTAACTAACCCGTTTTTGACATCAGTATTGTTATTTAATTTTGAACAAGTGTAAAAGTGAAAGAATAATACTGTTACAAGTTTGAGAGCACAAACTTTACATGTGGCCAATTCCCATGAGTTCTTTGGGATAGAGGTCTTATAATTACAAATAAAAGAGTTAAATTAAGTACTGGATTTAATAGCTCACAAAGATACGAAATACACAAAACAGTAATCAACTAGAACTCTCACAACACAATTAGTTATGCACACAATTACTCCTGTGTCACAGACACGTTAATTAACTTTGACAATTAAAGCACAAGAAAGTCTACCATCAATTAATTAAACACTATAAATCACAATAAAATTCAGTCATATATCCAATCAACAGTATTTCTAATAATGACAATGTACAACTTTATCAGTCCGAAGTGGTGATGGCTCACCATGTGCTACGCAGCACCCCGAGTGCACCGCTGTCTTCACTCTTGAGGTCTTCTGTTCGACTCCCGTCGCGCACCTCCTCTTCGCCTGTCAGCCCGCCGCAGCAGTCCTCTTGTATCGCCAAACACTGCTCCGAAGGTAGCCCCCTGCCGCCTCACAGTAGACTTTGACGTCACCAAGATGTCTTCACCAGTCTC
>PNEQ01041131.1:0-15104 GCA_003012365.1 Medauroidea extradentata
TCAATATGTTATAAAGTTTGCCTACATAGTAGGTTTGAATCAATATTCTGAGCAACATTTTACTTAATGAACACAAGAAAAATAACAATAGTTGTGTTGAACATATTCAACAGCGCCATAAAGGATTCATCACCTGACTAAATGTAGCACAGATCAAAAATGTTAAATCGGGACCAGGTCCGCAACCTCCTCACAGTACAGTACGTTGTTTCATAAAATGTGACGTAAATAAATTTAGCTCACAGTTTAAAAAGTCTTAGGACTAAGTATAAGAGTGTAATATAACCTACATAACTGTTAAATTTTATTGTATATATATATTTTTGTCAAGAAACGTGTGATTTAAGACTGTATAAATAATAATAAATATAATTTGATATTGTGCTGGTCCCTCATGTTTTATAAATTTTTGTCCACAATTCTATTTATTTGCATTACCGCGTTGGTCACATGGACTGAACCATCAAATGCAATAAAAGAGGACTTGCAACAATTGAATCAATTTACACATTCTTGTAAAGGAAAGTATTTTAATTAAGAACTGGACTAAGTAATATATTTTACACATCTTTGCAACCTCTTAAAATAACTTCATAATTGTATGGTTATCATTAGTAAACCATCGTTTTATCGGACCTCCATTCAGGGTACTTCGTATTTAACGGACAAAATCTGGCGATACAAAATTATTCCACTGTCAGGTCTACTTGTCACATGCAGCACAAGACCTACCTGGTTATTGTGCTTTGGTGAGTGACAGAGTGACATCAGGCGCGCGCATGGATAGCAGTGTAAGACGGTAGACAGAGCTATTTTTAATCGCGCATCGGGGTATGTGCCGTGTCCGGGCAAGAATGATTGTCTACCTGAATTTTTTACGGAACTGTAAGATCAACACCGCAAGATCAACAGCGCAAGAACTACCTGGTTATTGTGCTTTGGTGAGTGACATCAAGCGCACGCACATATAGCCGTGTAAGACGGTACGCAGAGCTAGTCGCTCATTTGTGTTTTGACGTGTCCGGACAAGAACGACTGTTGTGTTTACTTGAATTTTTTACGCAGTTGATGTACGTGCGTGATAAAGATTATGAATTTTTTAAAATGAAATGGCGTCTGCAACAGGACAGAAAATAGACTAACTTTGACATCAAGCAAAAAATTTGAACTAATATAAAAGTTAAGAGGCCGGTGTTTCTGTAGCAAAGTTGTGTGATGACTATGGTGTCAAGAAACAAACTGAGTTGGACATTCGTAAAGTAAAAAACTAGTTAAAGAGCTATGTGTTGAAATATGATGTTGAACAAAAAAAATTAGCACTGCTGGACCCAGGAAACACGTGAAACTTGCTACCGCATCTTCACACGACGAGGCAGTGTATGTTCAACAACGCTCGTGTGGTGTAAATGTGCGTGGTGTAGAGATAAAATCTGCTGCCTTTTATATGGAACAGAAACAATTTTTTAATCAACAGAGACTTAAAAACTTCGCATTGTCTCTCTCATGTTATACGAGTTATTGCTATGCCAGCAAAGTGTGAAGCTTTGTTGCAATTAGATTTGGTATTTGTCCATATTTCAATTTTCTGAGACGAAATCAGTCTTGGATGAGAAGTTATATGACAACACCACACGCAAAATGACGTCATATGTCGACAGTGAGGTCATTAGAGAAGGAACACAACACAACTTACATGACAGGGACTAAGGGAGGCATTTGTTTAAAAAAAAAAACATACCAGCATTTGTTTGTAGTGACCTAGGGAAACCATGTAAAAACCCTATGTCAGGATGCAGGAACTAGGAATCGAAACCGTATCCTCCCAAATTCGAGTTCAATATGTTACCAATGTGCCACCTCACTCAACGGCACACAGCGAAGACAAAATAACCGGTTGGCAATATTTAATTGTATATCTATCACTATGGTGTTACCCACTGAATTATTTGTCCTTATAGAACTATTATACGCATATAATTGAAAGCTAGCCCAACAATATCGCTTTCAACTTTCATTCAAGAGGATTCGGGTTGGATTCTTAAGTCTGGCCGTCCTGATCATGGTTTTCAATTAATTTTGCTTTATCTTTCTAGAATTTATGTCTTGTTGACAGCGTGATTCATACAGATGATTACACATATTTTTATATTCCATCAGAACTAAGTATTACCCATGCCTCACCCGGGACTTCAATCCAGAACCTCTCGCATAGCAAGCAGACGCGCCACGGAGGTCAGCTCGATTTTCAATGGTTTCCCCCAGATCACTCCAGGCAAATTCTGAGAAGATTCATTAACAAATGCAGTGGCCGTTCCCTTCTACTATATCTACTTAAAATATTCTTCTACTAATTCCATTTTGCTGTTCAAGAGCTAATGAACACAACATAAACTAGAAAATTAATTAGGGAATGTGTCTTATTACACAAGAATAATATACATTTCATACCTCAGTGTAAATTAATGACAACTTGCAGAGTGATATACAGTATGTAATTCTTCCTCGTACTTATGGACGACAGGGTAGTCATTAAAGCATTTCACAACTTTCACAATCAAATGCCCTCGTTTTGGTGGCACAGACGGTCAATAAAAGAGTGACTGTATCTCGCGGGCTCCCAAAATCACAGTGATAGGTGACTCTTACGTGTGCTGCTTGTTTACCTCGGTACACAGGTATTACATTAGTTTAACAGCCAATCATACCAGAAGTGGACTTTAACTTTTTCAACTGCTCATTCATCCTGAATATCACTGTACATGGCCTCATAGAAAATATAGTTTCCTGTGCAGTGGGCTTTACTTTTAGGTAATGAAGGACTGCATGCAATTTTACTGGTCAAGTTTTCCTAGTACAATTTGGCCTTTGTCCATGGGTGTAATTAATGCAAATAGCTACACATATTTTTGTCATTGAATAAGTTTATTAAAAAGACTGTATGGTAGATGTCAAAATATCTGCAGAGCAAGACTAAAGTCATCAGTTCGAGTCCATTCCGAATGAAAAAAATATTAAAATTTTTGAGAATTTTCTGCTGCGACTTGGATGCATATAAAAAAAGCAGAATTGCATTACATGTCGAATTACAAAGTATTTGTGTTACTGGACTGCTCTTTTTTTATTTCTGTTGTTATAAGTGAATACCATTGATTCAGTCAGTTTATTTGACTGATGCTTACTACACTTAAAACATATCCCTATTGAAACAGTTCTAAGAAATTTAATCAGTGAAAAATCACTATCACTTATTATTCTAATTTAGAATGTGCACACAAAATGTCGAACACAAAAAACCAACACATCATACTCTAAAAACAAGAGTAAATGTACTTCAAATTCAAGTTTTGTTCTTAAGCAATAGAATTTTCCTATGGCAAAAACTTTTGACAAAATATTGAAATCACACTTGAATGTTTAAAAAATGGTTTTCATGTGTTTAAAAAATGGTTTTCATCGTAGTTTGGGCAGCAGACATGTAAACATCAATTGAAAATGACAAAATTTATTAAAAATTTTAAAAAGAATGTTTTCTTATACTAATATATTTCATAACTGATTCTAGCATTTTTTGTTGAGTGTAAGGCGTTAAATACATGCAATGTTTAGTTATTTCTGTTTGCTCTGCCGTAGCCTGGACAACAATGTAATTTTTTTACGACTAGAAATATAGGTGATTCGGAATAAAGTGAGCACTCAAAAAAGCCCTGATTTTTTTCTATTTTCCGCCAGTTTATATCTTTCCGCTGCATATAATCATAAACATTATCACATGCTTTTATTTACATAGGCTCGTACAATGTTTACATTTACATTACACTGCTGCGATAAATGTTATCTATAATATCTACTCATTAAATGAATGAGCGCTGTATATATGCTATACTCAATAGTAATCTCAGTTATAAATACCTGCAAATTAACGTTTTATAACACTGTTTTCTCTTCATCAACTCTAATTGGTTACAACACACACTGTTGCCGTTACTTATCTCGTAAATACGTACATGCATAGTATATTAATTTGTAATTCAAACCGCCACTACAAACACACACGACACACGCAATTCAAGAATTCAAGTTCCGTTCAGCATACTGCCATGAACGACGACGCAATTTTTCTTAATGTGTGGAACAGAAAAAAGAAATGTTATTTTCTGTTTACACATGCTCAGGCTGGTGATCGTAAAAAAAATTGATAAAAATTATATTCAAAAGTATTAGAAATAACTGTTTATGAATGTGTTCATCAGAAATCCATATTTATTACGTAACTGACAAACATATCATGACTCAACTCGCTTTCAAGCGAGCGAAACCGAAGCGGCGAAAACCTAACTCTGATGCCACCTGTCAGAGTAATTTTGAACTACGTCTGTGAAGCAAGCATTAGCGGCGTATGTCAACTGCTGTTTTGAATTCAGTGGGCAGTTGCATCACTTTGTGACGGCGCTAATCAAGTAAAATTACACAGTCAGTAGGTATGTCAATAAGTGCATAAATAAATATTTTAAAGCATATGGTATACAGAGAGGTTGATTACTTTTTATGTTCTTTCACTAACGCTGTATTCAAATAAAAAAATACACGGAACTACATGCAACAATTTGTTACCAACCACACAAACAATAACGTAACTATTATTAATGTTGACTAATATGCAATAACGGCTAGTGATTTTTTTCAAAGGTTAAATCTTTAGTGTTCATTTTATTCCAAATGACCTATAAAATTAATTATTTATATTTTACATAAAGGAAACTCTTCGACTATAGTGTCTTTGTAAATTTGTCTTGACATTTGGTCAAAAGTACCTAAAAGACTATTTGCACGAAATAATAAAAGAACTTTTATTTAAACAGTTTAATTGTACTCTCACTTTATGCTAGTGTAACAACTTTAAAACATGTGAGAAGCACATGTTTCAAAACCAAATGATGCTGGAAAAAAATAATAGATAAAAGTTAATTTCTTCCAGTCCGTTGACAGAGTCATCAAATTGGACGTGTTTTAGATATCATTCATGACAGCGACGTGTGTGAGTGTAATGTGTGAAGAGTGTGTTTCAAAGTCCTCTGGAGAAGCGTGGAAGGTTACAGCTTACAATCGGTGTGTGAGAGTGTGAACTGTAGCACAATCTGGTGGACACATAAACTGAGCACGCAAAACCGCACGTTCAATTCAAGGATGTCATAAAAAAAAAACTGCTACCACACACACTGTGTAGAGTAGACCAAGAATCCGAGCTCCTTCATACAGAGGACTCGTGTGAGGTCCTCGGACTGCTCAAGGTCCTCGGAGTCACGGAAGAATATTACACTTATGTCCTCTAATTATGTGCTAAACACACACACAGTCACTCTCACTCTCAGTCACTTTCACTCTCACTCACTCACCAACTTTATCAACATTAGGTATGTATAATTATTCTTAAATGCACAGTTCATATGTTAATTTAGTTTGTTTATAAGACATAATACGTACCTATATTTCCATTGCCAACACCAAGTTATGTAATATTTTATTTGCATTAATACTGTACATTCTTATGCAAAATGATTATTCTAAAGTAGCTTAGCAGCTTCGAAGGTTCATGTAGGCCTTAATAATATTTTAAGTAGGCTACATACAATGTCAAATTCAAACTAAAAAAAAAAAAAAAAAAAAAAAAAAAAAAAAAAAAAAAAAAAAAAAAAAAAAAAAAAAAAAAAAAAAAAAAAAAAAAAAAAAAAAAAAAAAAAAAAAAAAATCCACATACTTACGAAGATGTGTTTGAATGGGTTAATGAATGCTTCGCTATACGACCATGCAAGCCCACAAAATGTGCACTTGTGAAAACAAAATACCCAGAAGACTGCATAATGTGAGGCCTCCATAGCACAGTCAATAAGGCACCATTCTATGGAGAGCAATCCTGGGTTTAAATCCTGACTCGGGCATGGCTGTTATAGTGTTATATTTTCCTTTCATCTCACTTCACCCTCATCGGCAGTTAATACATTATTAAAGGGCTGTAAAACCCTCTCACCTCACATGCATGATGTGTCTGATGCAGACAATTTCACTTAACCTTATAGCGAGCATCAAACTGTGATAAATGTGCATGCAAATAAATTAAGGCAGAATGAAGATGAACAATTTCTCGGATCAATTATTTTTCAGTGACAAGTCATAGGCAAAGTTCATTGAAGCATTTATAATTGTGAAACATCCGTTTTCTTTAGAACACGTTCGTGACAGTCTATAAGTAAATGCTTTTAGTCTTCAGAACTCTGCCACAAAAATATATCATAAATAGGCTATTTTCTTAAGATAATTGTTTAGTGGTGGCATTCAAATAGTAAAAAAATTATTCCGTGGTGTAAGAAGTATCTACTTTTCTTAACAACTGTATTTACAAGATAGTGTTCGTCACACGTTATATTTATGTTGTACATATCAGTTTACGTTCATTTACAAATTTACCCCAACAATGAATGTCTTCTGAACCACACTTCATAAAATTACAATGTTGGTCAACCAGTCAAATGAACTGCAGAAACTTAAATTTTCTTCACCTCATCGAAGCAACACTAACGACATTGACGTGATACTCATACTCGTTTCAGAGTCTTGTTAACATGCTGGGAGTTGCTGTTTTATATTGCATTCGTATTTCTCAGTTTGAGATTATCAGTATTAACTGGCAATGTTTTGAACAAACAACTTATTTTTATGTAACACTTATAATATTAAAAGTTGGTATACTCCAGTGTAAAAGGAACCTTTAACCACTCCCTTAAAATAAATAAATTTTGTGTGGTATTGCTGTCAGATTGGGAGCTACTAGCTCGAAACTTCGAAGAAGAAACTGAATCTCTTTTCACCGGACCATGGACAATTGTCCACACATCCAAGTACAGCATAACAAGACTGATCACAATCGAACATAAAATTTGCAATACTAATATCTTACACACGTGCACACACGCACACACACATACACAGAGAAAGAGAGAACTCTACTTCATTTACTGGCTTTTCAATCAAAACATAAAATAAAAAATGATAAAGATTGAGGACCTCTGTGTTACTGTTTTTCTCTGTTTATGCATAATGTATATGAATATATACGTAATTAAAAATGTACCGTATTTGCTGGCATATAGAAGGACCCCGCATAAAAGACGAGTCATGGTTTTGAAGGTAAAAAAATCTTGAAAAAAAAGTAAATTATTATTTTTGAAATTCCCGACAGATAAGTATTATTTTCCTTTGCCAGAAATATTAAAAATTCAGTTTAAATATTTTTAATGCATTTATTATCATTATATATACTTCATAGGAGACACATAAACCAATAACATTCGCTACTAGTGCCCTCCGGGCACCCAAGAGGCAAGGAAATGTACTACGGCAGCACACACGGCCGGCGACATCAGTTGCCGGCAGCTGTGCGTGACTTGGCAACGCCGGTCAGAGGCACGCCACGCGCTACATGGCAACGCTGGGCTACAACAGCTGCTTGCCAGGTCATCGCATTCCTGTGCGCTATTGTCGCCTGCCAGCCTAGCACCAGACAGTAGACACATGAATGTGTGGCAAGGTATCTTGTGCCATATAAAATACGACACGACTTAAATAATATACATATGTTATTATTTTTATTTATTTTTCCTAAATTCAGGCTAGTTAATTTTTTTTGTGTTATTAACTTGTTTAATATTATATTAACAATAATAAGTGTTGTTGAGTAATTTAAATTTATTAGTGATATTTCAGAATGTTCACTTTCAATTACAGCTATTCTTTCTTGTTACATTAGTTCGAACCGACCCTAGTCTCGCTACAGTGTTTTTTTTTTTTTGCAGGACAGTAGCTGCTGAGCTTTACATTCCTCTGTCTGTTGTTCTGTAATACCTCCGTTTTCATGCCACGTGGTGCTGCCATTGTAGTACGTGATTTCTGTACTTCACCGCATGATTTTGATGCAGTTTAGCGATTCTGATCGCGTGATTGTTGCATGCTACTGTGCTTCAATGTGCACTTTGCCAATGTTGATACCGTTGCTAACTATTTTCGATGCTCTTTTGTTCAACGTTTCTGCAGCTTCTTCTGTTGCATTTCGTAACACTTTGCCGTCAACCACCACACTGTCAAGATGAGCAAGTTTGGTGTTCCTGCCTTTTTGGCAGATTTCAGCACTTACGTAGCCACTATTTATCTTTCTACATAATGTAGCTAACCAATATTTTGACGTAGTAAAAACCTGTAGTGCTATATTTTTTAAAATCTTTTATTGTGGTTGTTTAGTCTGTAATTTCAAGAGTTTATCTTCGCCCTCGTCTGATGAGTAATTTCCCTACGAGAGGTTTATGCTCTATTTAAATTTCATCATCTTTAATTTTTTGGTAATTTCTGTGTAGTGTTGGTTCTCGATCCGGCCCATTCTCGACCCGGCCGATTCACTTCCTGGCCGATTCTCATCTTGGTCAATTTACGTGATGGCGTATTCACGAGCTGACCTGTAGTCTCAACTACAGATGTCCAGTCATTCTGGCCTATTTTGGGGCCTTTTCTTCACCTTTTTGTATTCTTTGTCTCGCCACTGTAACTGGGAAATATGAAGTCATCCCAGCATGCTGTACTCTTCTACTACGGGACTTTGAACAGATAAGCCGCAACTAAATTTGTATTGAAATTTAATCCATAAATTAACAGCTGTCACACTTACCTTTTTACTGTAATTTTTGTACGTTTTTAATAATTAATTTGAATTTACTAACAATTTAAAATTTTATAAGGCCTAACGGATGCATCCAATTTACATGTAATTTTGTTTCTATTAATTTATTACGTCATTGATTCGGACGTACATAATCTATTTAGCCTGTAGAATAGGTATTTATTGTTTAGTTTATTTTATTGTGAATTTCAGAAAAATATTAATTGTATAATCAATTCCCTATTTTCATTTAACTGTGCCTGCAAGATTTGGGATTTTAATATTTTCAGTATAATTGCAGTACTAATGGACTTATTCACAGATGTTAATAAAATTTCGTGCATTTTTTTTTTAAAGAAAAATCTTTAATAGTATAGTAAAAATTAAATAATCATTTTGAGCAACCACAAATTTCAAAGTTCTCATTTAATATACGTTCCTCTGGTGTATAGTGTTTATTATGGCGAGTGAGTCTATTATCTCTTACAGTAGAGCCCCGATTTAACGAACTCGGGAATAACGAAAACAGCGATTTAACGGAAGGATTTTTAGGAACTATGAAAAAATAACCAAAAACGTATGAAATAACTCCGTAACTTTGATAAAATAAAATATTAAGTGTAGTTAAGTCTATTAAAATACGTTTACTGGCTGCAGTATAATCATTTTTCTCTGTAGATAGTGTTAAACCATCCGTCAAGAAACAAAAAAAATTTTTTTTAATTCATTGGAAATTTTGTTGCGGAAGTGATTTTGAGCTGAGCGCGCGCGGCCGAGCAAAGCCGGCCAAGCGAGCGAGTGACGCTTGTAGCGTGGCCCAGGCCCTGACCCCAGATTAATTTTACATGTTTATTTTACAATATGCAAGTTTCAATTTTATTTGTCATTTATAATGTAGGCCTCATGGTCATTCTAACAGTGGTGTCTGAGAATTTTTGTTAAGAACAGTTTATTAAGAACATTATTTGTTAAATGCCAGCACGTCAGTGGAAATTAATTTGTATTTAAAATAATCAATTTGAGTAACTGTGAACTAATTCTTCTCAAAATAAGAGACATTTAATTTAGTAAGTGGAAATTACTCATTTAACAGTAAGAATAACAGTTTGCTTATTTATGTTCATATTTATTTAAAATTTAAATGATTCTGTTTATATCCAGTAAATTTTCAATATGTACTTTTGCTTAAATTGTTTGCATCTGAATTTAACGAAATTATGTGTGTTCATTGTTAAAGCTTGGAGTGTGAAAAGTACAGAGATATCAATTTAAATTTAGTGTTTCCATGAAAAGTTACTACTGTATATTTCAGTGTAAAACCGGCCTATAAACATGAACGTTAAGAATTTACCACCATAATTGGTTGCAACCAATAAGATCACAGACTATTGCTGATTGCCCGCGACAAATTTAAATTTAATGTTTCTTTCAACTAGCAACAAGGTTAATACTAAATATATTTGTATATAATTGATTTGGAAAACAAAATGTTAATGTTTGTAATTATGTGGAGATATCACGAACTCAAAATGTTTTTTTAGTTATGTAAAAACATAATATTTTTAATTGTTTTCTATAATGGCCGCAGGGTGGCACCACTGTAGGGCAACGCTGGTAGCTTGCGCGTGAAGGGCTGGGAGTCGTTGGCGAGATGTAGTCCGAGACGGTTGTGTGTTGTTGGCCGCCGAGGTCTGGTTTAAGATGGCGTAAGCACAGACGGTCGTGCGGGTGTGGCGTGACGATGGAGGCAGAACCGATAGGGTTCTGCTGGTAAAATGCCGTGAGCGGGTGGTTCTGCGACTTTAGTATTGACTTTCACATTTAATTTTTTGTTGTTTAAGTAATTTGTGAAGTTGGGGGTTTTTTTTTTTTTTTTGTTTCTGTTTAAGAGAAACTGATAGATTCGGTGATCACCAGTATATAGTTTGTAAAATTAAATTTTTTCTTTCGTTTGCTCAAAAGGGTGCCTCCCTGCAGTCGAAGTTTAAGCAATGTATAAATATGGAACATAATTTCATGTAATAAACCCCAAACTTTTGTGAAAGTTCTGCCGATTTATTCCTTGTCTCGTGCTACGCTTGGAGAACCCACACCCTTTGTGTTTATGTCGCTGAGCTAGTCGTGGACGTGTAGCAGTATGATTTGCTGCGCCAAATTTTTGTCTGCCCAAGGTGTGACCTGTCACACTTTGGTCGCCCATTGTGGGACAAGAAGTAGGTGATTTGACCTGTCACATTTTGTCAGCCCAACATGTGACTCGTCACACGCTGTGTTCCGTAACAAACATGCGCCTAGATCCTAACCCGGGCGACTGGCGAGTGAACGTGGATCTAGATACCCAGTCCACACAGCGCCGCAGCGGACAGCACGGGCACTAATACACAGATAGTGCTTCGCGTCTCCGTCAGAATGCGCTACCGTACAGCGCACTTTACCGTCTTATTCTTTTGCCGATAGAATGCAGTGGTGTCCAGAGTGATTATTTTCTGACAGGTCCCGTGATAAAACCAGCGTATCTATACAATGAAATACATTTTTATTTATACAGACTTTTTACAACATATTTATTAACGTAAATAATATGTTTCGTCGATGCTAAAAAACGCTATATAGCAAAATATTTTCAGGCGGGCAGCAACCAGTTTGTTTCACGAGCGCGGCAGCCTGTAATTTACAATGGCCGCTGCTGCGCGTATTTATTAATTTGCTGTTATCTCGCAAACTTTTACTTCAGTTTTAATGTCTTTTTTTTTAATGCAAATTTCCTAAAATTTCTTGGTGGCGCAGGAGAGAGATGGAAAGAAAGACTACTCTGCGGTGTATATCATCACTTCTCACGTGTTGATTCGCGTGAGCGGGCGGTCCAACTCACCGGGCGCGCGCTCGGCTCGACGAGTGTTCCGCTGGCAGTTTTTAAAGTTTTTTCTTCGATTTTTTTTGCGACCGCAGCTTACCTATTGATTGTAACTGCGGTATGTTGTTGTTGTTGTGGGCTATCATACTTTCTAACAATTACCTCCATTTCCGACGAAAAATGCCAGAGGATTTAACTTTTTATTAAGGGTGGGGGGGAGGGGAATTTTTAAGTTGGATTTAACGAAACATCGATTTAGAATAAATATTTTCGGGTCCTGTGGCATTTCGTTAAATCGGGGTTCTAATGTATTCAAATAATTATTTTTCTTTGCCTGTTGCGTACGGTAGCCCAGCATTTATTTAATAGTGCATTGCTTCCACTTCGATATACTGTAGTTTGTTTACAAAAGCTTCCTATGGTTTTCGTGTGTTTCTTAATGTACCACCTTCTGTTCTCTTCTGCGTTTTTATAGGTGGGCATTTTCGTGTTTATTTGCCAGGGAATGTTGTTTTGCTTTACAATTATTTGCTACTTAAAAATAATTCACTAACCTACCATACGCTCACGGCACAATCTAGATCTTTCATTTTCTCTGCCTGAGAGTTTTGTGCTGGCGAGATAAAGGATCTAAGCATGCGAACCTAGATCCTCGTTTTCTCCGCCCGCGAGTTGTGGGCTGGCGAGGACAAAGGATCTACTGTAGGCACGGGCTCCAGCCGCATTGATCGCCGCTTCGCTGCGAGGTAAAGTGTCCTTTGTTATGAATATGACGCTCATCAAAATTTTGTACCATAAATTTTACTAAAAACACGGGGCACTTATATTTATTTGTGACGAAAAACGCAATTCCTTGAAACATCATGCAACTCCACAGCTTACAGCTTAACTTTAAAATGATTTTTAAGTAACCAAAAATTTTTGCACCTTCATATAAGACGAGTAGCAATTTTCGAAGGCCAAAAATATGTAAAAATAGTTGTCTTATATGCCGGCAAATACGGTATATGTACCTATATTGAAATATCTCTATGTATAAAAGAAAACCCTGTCTGACTGACATATAAAATACAGCCAAAACCACCGGACCTAGAATCGTGAAATTTTTTGTGTGGTTTCCCTTCAGGTCGTAGGCGAGCACTATGAAGAGATTTTTCAAAATCTGACCTCTAAGTGGGTGAAAAGGGATGAAGTGTATTTCTGAAAAAATGTTGAAAAGAGCTCGAACCTGACGGCCTATCATCGTGCTTTTACTTTAATCGGACACACACAAAAATTAATTATAGCCAATTTCAGGATTCTTCAAAATTCAACATTTAAAGGGGTAAAAAGCCTTTGGGACAGAGAGTTGATTTTCACATCAAAATGTTGCTTACATGAAATTCCAAGAAGCAGTTTTACAAATTTTTAAATTCAACCCCCAAGCAGTAAAAAGGGGACAAATGTGTTTATGAATTGCCTATATCACAGTAACACAATTGGCTATCGCCGTGATTTTAACCTTAATTGGTTACGTGTACAAATGACTACGACAGGACTCTAAGACGTTTCAAAATTCTTTAGTTAAGGGGGTGAAAATACATGAAATATGTTTTAGATAATCCCTCCATATCTATCAAACCAATTGAGAAATCGAAGTGTTCTTTGCTTTAGATTGATGATTATGTAAATACCCAAAATACGGTTTAAATATATCTTCCGAACGTGTTTTAGATAAATATTCTATATACTAGGTACATTGAAACCATTGAGATGTTCAGTTTATTTTTGTTTCAGGTAAGTGGGTGCAAAAGGGTTCTAAGATTCTTCAAATTTTGAACGCTGAGTATTGTACAGGTGTTATAAGTGATTGTTAATGAATGATGGATTTTTCTTTGACTGAACAAGCCCTCGTCATGATTTTGAACAAATATTAAAGGTGTGACATCAAGATTTTTCGAAATTCGACACCTAAACGGGTGAAAAGGTATAAAATTTGTTTTCTATCAGCCGATGAAACTTATCTAACCAGTAGAGATATTGAGGTCGTGTTTGCGTCAGAATGAAGCATACGTAAGTACCTGAAAAAAGTAATGTAAGTTTTTTATTTTAAAAGATAACTTAATTATTAAGAAGAAAATTAGTTTGTAAACTTTCAAGGCAGACGATCAGAAAAACAAGTACGACCAGTGAGAAATAAATTATATAGAAAATACATTCTACAGTTCTATCGAGATGTGGTGATGTACAACCTCCATGAACCCAGGAAAATAATATAATATTTTTAAAATTAGTTTTCATGAATAATTTCGACGTTACGCGGCACAGATGTTTGTAGCTCTGATCTATTGTTCGGGAGGTTCTGGGCTTAAATTCCCTTAAAGGCTGTGCAAATGTGCAAAAACTGCAAGGAAGATGAAATTAGT
Source organism: Medauroidea extradentata (assembly GCA_003012365.1). Lineage (NCBI taxonomy): Eukaryota > Metazoa > Arthropoda > Insecta > Phasmatodea > Phasmatidae > Medauroidea > Medauroidea extradentata. The sequence goes on from PNEQ01041131.1 coordinate 13,961, forward strand.
GCAATTTGGATGAAGATCAAAAGTGGTGAAAATGGATTATGCTATCCACTATCTTCTGAAGTTCCTTGACAGCATCAGCCCACAAATACCTCAAGGTTGGGACTAAATATGTTTACATTTCAGCAAAACATTATCCCGCCAAAACTCCCTAATGCCACTTAACTTCACGTGAAGGTTTTCAAAAACATATATGTTATTGAGACAGCATCACCAAAGGTTGTGCTCAGAGTAAATCAGACTTAATACCACGTAAACTAGATATTTCATTCAATTACGCTCTTATATTAAACAGTGTATAACTACCCCACAACGTCAACTTTGCTGTGACTGTATATAAGGCCCAGGCGAAGTCGCTACTAGTTGCAGCGACAAACTTATAAAGACTGCTTTTCGCGTGGACAGCTGTAGCTACTTATACTGCTGCAGAGTTAACTCAACCAGCAGATTTGTCATTATAACACTTGATGACTGAAATGCCTATCTGGTGTACAAAGAGGTTTTCCAATTAAAGTAAATATTACCTGCTCTGAGTAATACACGCGAGCAAAGCCACTGGCACACTGCTAGTATATACATAAAAGAGAAACTTCTTACAATAGAAAAAATCTTTTTCCACTTAGTTATTCTAACCGGACAAACCTTGCTGGTTAGTATAATAGTTTATTAAGATTAACAACAGAGTTTTTTTTAATTTAATACTCAATGTTAAGATTATTTACATACACCGTAGTACAAGGTAGTGTAAGACACTTGGCTTGCCCACCCGATTTATTTTCCAAATTCTGTTTGTGGTGTGAGATAATAGCTTTCTTTGGCCTAAACGTAACGCAACTTTCGGTGTAACCATTAAGAACTAAAAGCCTATTTATATGTGTTTTCCGGCGTCAGCATAGGTCTACTGGAATCCCGGCATGTCTTGCGATCACTACGTATAGAATGAGGGTAAGGATGAGTCGCTCGGGAGAACGGGAGACCCGGCTTGCCAGTGTGTAGTGCATCGAGATCACCTAGAATAGCTATTAAGGACCTGTGTGTAGTTTAAGTTGTAACCGGGACTTGACACATTTGTCTGTGTAGACCACGGTAAATGAATGAAGAAAAGCAAGGGACGTTTATTTATTTGCAATGGTTGTGATGTTATTTG
>PNEQ01041132.1:0-15089 GCA_003012365.1 Medauroidea extradentata
GTTGTCTCACACTTACCACATACACACATACTTACATCTTCCTGTAGCGTACAACATGCTTGGTGCGATATTGCTCACACTACTCTCGTAGGTCAGGGATAACACATAGCAGCTGCAATGTTGCCAAGTGTGATGTGTCATGTATGTGGTCAACTGGTAGTTGTCTCACACTTACCACATACACACATACTTACATCTTCCTGTAGCGTACAAAATGCATGGTGCGACATTGCTCACACTACTCTCGTAGGTCAGGGATAACACACAGCAGACTGCAATGTTGCCAAGTGTGATGTGTCAAGTATGTGGTCAACTGGTAGTTGTCTCACACTTACCACATACACACATACTCACATATTCCTGTAGCGTACTACATGCTTGGTGCGACATTGCTCACACCACTCTCGTAGGTCGGGGATAACACACATCAGACTGCAATGTTGCCAAGTGTGATGTGTCATGTATGTGGTCAACTGGTAGTTGTCTCACACTTACCACATACACACATACTTACATCTTCCTGTAGCGTACAACATGCTTGGTGCGACATTGCACACTCATTGTTATTGGAAGCAATGATCGTGTGCCATGTGGAGCAATAAGGAAGTGTTAGTGAACTCAGCAACAAACAGCTCCCGACATTCAGCAAGCAGGAATGAATCTGACCCACGTTGTGTATATGAAGTTTGTACTTGTCAGCTGAACTTATCGGCACGTTTCTTGATAACTTGCTCAGTGGCTGTCTTATGTTGATCCCGCCTCGTCAGCAATGTCCCGGCCATGTGCACGAAACTTTCTTGTATCCTACACCTTCGCAGCATTTTCTTACACTCGGCTTTGTGTCCTTCAGGCGACATCTGTCTTGCTACTCATGCTAACCACTTTCAACTAAACACTGCGAGTCTTATTCCCACTGCTATTTTTAGAGTAGACATTACAAACAATATAGTGAATGTAAGGTTGTACGCTGCAGGAAGATGTAAGTATGTGTGTATGTGGTAAGTGTGAGACAACTACCAGTTGACCACATACATGACACATCACACTTGGCAACATTGCAGTCTGCTGTGTGTGATATCCGACCTACGAGAGTGGTGTGTATATTATAATTCAAGAAATAACAACGTAGTACATTAGTATTAGTTGCAGTGTTTGGTAAGAACAGCTGCACGAGGAAGTATTATCACAGAAATGACGAATAGAACTGACAGTTTACAGTTCTTTACGGAGTAAATAATAATTTAAGGTGTTCTATAGTCCTCGTAAATAAGCGTGTAATGCCATGCAAATGCGACCAATTTACGTACACGAACATCTGCAATGTATAACATGTGCCAAGGATAAATGTAAAGTGGCGAGTGTGTAATGATGGTCGGAGGTCACGTGGTAGTGGCATCATTGTTACGTCCATGTACACTCTGACTATCTGCAGAGCTGGTAGAGCTCTAGTCAAGTTATAAACTGTAGCTTTGTATCGTCACATCTGTCCATTGTTTGCTAATTACTTATCCGGCCTGCAAGCCACTAACATTCTGACACGTGATGTGCTATGTTCAACTGTTCATTACTACAAGCACATCCCACCAGGCAGTCATATATCTCCTGCAACCTACGTCTATATGCTGGCGACGTAGATAATTCCTGGCCAGTGCATACTTACAGTAGTTAGCTGCGAAGTATGCGAACATTACTGCAAGTTTTCTCTCCTAAGTCTTACGTTGGTAACAATGCAGCTCGTAGCTTATTGACTGGTTGTGACAACATGCTTATTCTATATACAGGATGTAGAGCTAATAACAGTGGGGGAAAAAATTCCTTGCAAAAATTACGCCGACGTTATATGGGGTACGTTTTAGACAAGTGATTATTAAGCCGAAATTATATGGGACACAAGTGAATGCTAAGGGAGTTAAGTCCTTGAAAATCGAGTTCAAAAATAATATTTTGTCCGAATATAAAAAAGTTACGAATCCGTGGCTGATTTTAAGTAATATTGTGATATTTAGCGTGTAAAAAATTCAGCAAAGCAGTTTTGTGCAATATAGGGGCTATTATTGTTCATGAAAGGGAATTTAAAGGCTGCATTTTTACACGCTGAAGATCTCAATAATAATTATAAACAGCCGCTGAATCGTAATTTAACTCCTAACAGTTTTATATTTTTGGACAAAATCAAATTTTTAAGCTCGAGTTTCAAGGACCCGTAACTCCCTTCATATTTACTCATCTTGAAAGCGCCCTGTATATTGTTAGTTTGCTTTTTAACATGGAATATTAATTTCCGCAGTTTAGGCTATTAATTTCCTTACATCCTGTATACTTTATTAAAAGCTGGCAGCTTGTTTCTGTTCGCCTGAAGGGGCGCGATTATTGGTTGTTATAACGACAACATAAGTCATTATTTAATACGCACTTTGTTATGGTATTCTATAACATTGACATTTACTTTAAAAAACATATATTACAAAACACAATTCAAAATGTATCCACAAATAAATTCCCAGGGTTACATAAATACCAGAAACTGAAATGGAAAGAACATTTTATACAATTGGCTAAAAAGATATATTACGAATAGTTTACTTTGTATGTTTCCATTGATTAATGTCTTACTGAGTGTTGTTCTGGGGAATGTTTACAGACTCTTTAAAAACATATTTGTCCTCTAAAAAAGAGCTATTAGAATAATATGCAAAACATGTCAAATATTCATGCAGAGAGCTATTTAAATAACATGGCATATTAACACTTACTTGTCAGTATGTGTGTGTATATATATATATATATATATATATATATATATATATATATATATATATATATATATATATATATATATATATATATATATATATATATATATATATATATATATATATATATATATATATATATATATATATATATATATATGAAGCTATTTCTTTTGCGACACACAATATGAGCATCTTCAATAAAAATCCTAATGTACACAGCCACAACACTAGGTCCAGTAAAAACTTACAAAACAGGATCTTCGCTCACATTATTTCAAAAAGGTGCCTTTTCCAATACAATAAAGCTTCATAATGCATTGCCCCAAAGTTATAAAAACATGAGAAATTGCAATAAGAACTCATTTATGAATAAAGTGAAGAAAACTTTGACCACCCACTATACTATAGATGAATATTTAGAATTCTGTAAATCTCTCTCATCCATTTGGTAGTAACACAAATAGGCGTATATATGTAAATCTGTAATTTAGAGAACTGATGTGAAATATATTTTGTGTTTTGTTTAAAATATCCTGCATATTAATATTATGGCATTTTGTAATGTTAATTACATATTGCATTATTATAATACAGCCAGGGCGTATGTGTCTCTATTGTTTAGCTGTATTATGTAAAATTGATGACATGCTCCATATTTCAGCCTTTCATAGCACCGATAGAGATTTACGGAGCAATAAAAAAAATAAATGAAATAATTCACAATAAATGTGGAGTGAGCAGCCTGCAAATGATCGCACGTTATTAATGGAAACACTATAGCAACAGACATAGATGTGACAATACAGCAACACATGTCCCGCAGCCTGCTTTCTGTATGCGTGTGACAACGTCAAGAATCTCAACATACTCTTGTACTTCATATCCATTCATAAGTCGTCCCCTCACTACATGTGCAACCAAGTATTCGTTGTGTTGGTACACACGGCGAACATGAATACATGGTTCAGTTGCACACAATATGTGATGGAAGCAAGGCAGGGGAATGTGTGGTTGCTCTGATGTGACTGATGTAAACTGAACAAGCCTAGTAATATAACCAAACATCCACGTATTATATATTTGTATGGTTGAGTGTGGTAGTGTATTCAGTTACAATGATGCAGCAGTGCTATGTAATCAGCTACGGGAGAAGTTGTTGTGTGGAGAATACGAAGTACAAGGGTAGTTATGCTAGATAGCAGCACAGTCTCGGTGGAATAGCGTGTCGCTTCACACTCGGCGAGAATACGCCCTTGTCAGGCTGGCAATATTGTTGCGTGCCTGCTGGGAGGGAGGGCTGTCCAAGGTTGGCACTACTGGCAATATGCGCAGTCACCTAGTGGAGGATTCACTATTGTAGAACATAGGTAGTGTGTATAAGAACTGATTTCCATTGTTTGAACGTATTGATCCTCAGCGGCTTACATGGTAGTGTGCGTAGAGATGCCGACATAGGAAATGTAATATTATCATTTATTGTATGAATAGGAATAGAACCAATCGCAGCAAAGGTTGGTTTAACCTGTAAAATACACGAGGTTAAAACAAAGCCAGGGTAAGAACTATTAATGTAAGTGCTGTTTCACTGTGAGCAGTTTATAAAATGTCTTAAGACAGAAACAACAATTCACACCCAGTAAAATAAAAGAAAACCTTACATGACTGAAAACTGAATTATTTAATTAATTAATTAAATTTGGCAAGAAAAACTGATTTAAAACAAAATACATCAACGAAAAAATTAAATATATATGATAAAACATAAATGAAATACCATTTTAAATCAATGTTCTGCTTAGTCATTGTGTAGTAACTTTTTTGTCGAGAAGTATTTGCTGCATATTTTAAACATATGTAGATCTTTATTTAAGGTCGAGTTCACGATGTAACCTACAAGGTTGACTATATAACGTGGTGTTTGTCAACAGTTTTGGTAGAGGTACACATGCCAGTGATCAACATAGAGGCAACATGGTTCACGTAGGCTTACAGTATAGCTGACTATGCAAACATCTATTGCTATTTCCTGTAAAAAAAACTAGGTGTATGTTAGGCCCGTGGAACCTTTTGTCTATGGTTAGACCTATCACAAAATAAATTGTTCACTTGGAGATCTACATTTAAATGTTACCTGACACTTCAGTAACACATATTCACTTGCAGTTAGAGAACCAGCCATTAGAAAGCTATAACCTCTTCCACTTTCACCTGCCAAATTTTCCAACCAACCTCACCAAATCCTGCGAAAGTAAATTCAGCTCCCTCACTTACTTCGTAAGCATAATCTACCTAGACCCTTCTGTTTCTAGTAATCTGAAACTTCTTGCTGATATTCCTCTGTATTCTGACTTTGCTAACAGACAGCCTAACTCACCCCAGCCTTCCCTCTCCATTAACTACCTTGCACATACTTACAAGCCCCTTCACTCTTCTCGTTTCCCTCAGTGATTTTCAACCCACTTCCTTCAACAACACTGACGACCGGAAGTTCTCTTCGTGGAGTCAGTCAAACTTCAGTCCAGCTGTATTGAGAGTCGTAGTCACAGCAAAATGTCTACCTGCAGCAGCACTATGGAGTTCCTTCTGGTATTCTGCGTTCAGGAAGAACTAACTGTAAGCGTGTATGGCCCCCATCATTATTATTCCAATTCATGTAGAGCAGTCCTTTGTGCCCAATACTGTAGCACAAAGATTCCATACTAGTTCCCACTTGGGTTGGTGGCCTTTTTCCATCCACTCAATAATGAGACTCAGCAGGAGACCATTAATTTAGTCTCCTCTGAATTTATCATAAGTCAAGTTGGGCAATCCATCAGTGGAAGTAACCTCTCGTTCTCCTGGCGGTTAATAAAGCACCACTTTTCTCCTGGCATTCCCAATGATAGCAAGAGGATCGACATGGTCTTCAAGAAAGTGCATCTGCATTGTAGTGAAGATGTCCAGACCTGCGCTGTATCTTGTAGCTGCTGTACCCACTGAGATATTTGATATTCAGGGTTGTTGAAACTGGGTAGCCAGTATGACGACTAATGATAAGCTCTCATAATGAAATGTAGTGAAGGTACAAGTGGAAAACATGGAGACGCTATTTCTTACATGTCCCACAATAGTTCTTTGTTGTTTTTCGAACACTACTTAAGTTGATGAAGTACCTATCCAGTCCAAACTGCACTTGCGATAACACTGCTCCGATGCCTACATGACTTATATATGGATCCAACATTGATACAGTCAGTTGTTGTAAAGATAGTTTCGTGTACAGGAAACCACAATACTGGGCCAGTTCAGGCAATAATAGTAGTGAAGACAAGGGCAGAGTGTTGTTGGAAACACTTGCGGCATGGCAGTTGGTCGAGGTTATAATATCCAGGTAGAGGATAGGGTGAGGTTGTTATGGATCGAGTGAGACACAACAGCACGTGGCACTGGCACGTGCGACAACACGTGTGTGTGAGGGATGTGATCTAGGGTGGCTGGCTGGCTCCTCCCCCCACCACCAGACTAGCTCTTTGTGTTCGCAGGTCGACGACCTCTGCGCTGCAGTGTATCTCGCCTGTTGCATCATCGCACTCCTAGCCACTGCGCATGCGCGACCCGCCCTGCCTGCACGTGCGGATACATCCTCCCCTCCTCCTCCCCCATCCACGCAGAGAGCTCTCGTCTCCAGCAACAACAAGCATCTCTGCATTCTGCCACATTTATATCCTTATTGTCGCTTCTCTCTGTCAGCCAATAGTCTCCATTCACTCAAGACGAGGTCGCCTTCACACCAACTAATGTCTACAGTTACTGTCACTTCAGTGGCCACATGTCTCACGTTGCTGACAAACCACGTACGAGCCTGTATCTCACTATGCGGCTGTCAATGCCACCAGTCATATGAGTAACAATTAAATAAATAGCGGTGCTAAATGTTATAATAATAATAATAAAACGTCTTTATTTTGGCGCAGTTAAGGCAATCTTGTCTTCTCTTACACTGAACCTTATATATCACACACATTATACAATTTACACTGTTAAAAAAAAAAAAAAAATAACACAGACGAAAAAAGGAAGTTATGGAAGTGCCTAGCTAAATTATGGTTAACAGAAAAAAAGAATAAATAAATCTTATGAATTTCTAGTACTAGTCTACAAGTAGAACACTATTAGTAAAACACAACATGGATTATTTATCAATATTCACATAAATATTACAAGATTAACAGTATTTAACGTATTTCATCGGTGTTAGCAGTTTATCATGACAGACGTACTTATATAAAAACTTAGTAATTACATGTACTTAGCCCTGAGAATCTTAATCACTGTAATTAATCATAGCCAACTAGGTACCATACAAGTTTGAGCAAAGCAGTCACATTTTAGATCAATAACTCACAAACAGTGAGAATTATAGTTGAATCATTAAATGACACAGAATAACATATAATAATAATAATAATACAAAAGCAAAGGAGAGATTACAGTAATTACGAAGAGAGTTATAATTGTAATATATATATAAGAAAATCATTTACTCATACATTCATCCAAGGATTCATACACAAATGTTTCCCCTTACAGAACTCTATCACGTAATAGTAAGCTCTGCATTAACTTCTTTCTGAACAGCAAGCAAGAGCCTGCGCCATGTTTGTTTTGGTCCAGCTCATTTCAGCTCATATTGTTACGTTTTACTATACTAGGGAATTGCCCTCCAGGGACAGATGTAAAATTTGGTTTTTTATTCGTAGGGGGGAGGGGGCACAATCTAATTGTGCTGGCGTGTTACAATTCCAAATCTGGGAAAAGGTCGCAGTGCTACAGTGTTTCGTAAAAAGCATTGACAGCAAAACATTGCAAATATCAAATTCTGTAATAACATAATTTAAATTTACATATTATTTAATCATTAGCATAAAACTGAAATGTCGTATTTTGGTGTGGAGGTGTCACGCTACTTGTGGTTCCCCTGCTGTAAGTTGTAATGACAGTAGTCTAGTTGCGTGTGCACAGTAGAAAGACGCAGGCAGAACAAAGACTGTGACGTCACAGGAGTGTGCGAGGTGCTTGGATCAATGCCCTGCCAGCCACTGGCTATAGCGTGAGTATAATTGCCTCTCCACAACCAGTCCGTCTCTCTTCCTCTCCCTGTGCTCACTTCCAGCTTCTTGCTGTGCTATAAGGTTCACTTTCCCGCTGTCAAACCAGCACCGCTTCGTCCTTCTCGTCACGCTACATTTGACACGCAGTTGCCAACAAGTTTTGATCGAGCACTTGCTCTTTGAACTTGAACATTCACGTACACCATCTGCGGAACACACACACACACACACACACACACACACACTCTATATATATATATATATATATATATATATATATATATATATGTGTGTGTGTGTGTCTAATGAAGGAAAATAAAAAGTAAATAACAAATGTGTTATAACTAAAAAATAGTAAAGAATACGAAAAAAGTGCACAATCGACTCAATGCTTGCACAAGAAACATAACAATCCAAAGCCTAGATAAAGCGACGCAAGGCAATATAATTGTTTGTTTTGTACATCCTCGTATTGTTATCAGCCTGTCAATGCAGATGGTCTGCAAATTGTAGTATGTAAGTTTAATCACATTATAGTCACAAAATAAAAAAAAAAAAAAAACGGAATGTCTTAGTTGATTTAAAATGGCAACATACATAGTGTGTGAGGTGGTGTGGTAGGGAAGTAGTTGCAGGAAAAGTCAGGCTTGTTGTGTGTATCACAGCATCAACTAGAAACACGATCAACGATGAAACTGCTCGTCAGTGTTATAGTAAGAGCTTGTAGGTCTCTCCTTGGCGAAGACTGCCGTCGCTGGTTAACCTACTCCTAGTCAGATGTGTTGCAACCAGACAGAGAAGGTAAGTGGGCTTTATGTTCCATTGGCAGCCACGTCGTTAAAGATGGCACTAGACTGAAGTTATTGCCTTTCTTCTCTCCTTGGTTAAAGATCGGCCCACTATAATTGTGATCATGTCAACCCTGAGTCTACTATGTTGAATGAACCATCAGGAGGAGGGACATGTCAGCAATTCACGAACTAATGCTCTCTTCTAATTGGGTAACTACACTGGCTTGTATCTTGTCACGAAGGGAACCTCCACTTTCAACACAAACTCGACATCAGGGCTGCAAACAAAGCTCACAATCAGGACGAAGGTGGCCTAAGCATCTCTCTCTGCACAACAGATTATTCACACTGATGTTTTAACTGGTTCTTCAGATCCACGAGTAGATTACATAACTGTGTTGATGACTGTCTCGTGAGCAGATCTTAGGTATGTTTAATAATTCCTGAGAAATAGTTCTGGAACTGTGCACGTATGTGAATGTATGGTACATTACAGGTGAACAAGAACCAATGTGAATGCCCCAACCAGAGTGAATATCTCTTGACTCGATGTCCCAACACTGTGATTCTGTTGGCTGCGGGCCGAACTCTGGTGGCATTGGTTAATGAATCTGATTAGAATTAGGTCTGGCCAGAGTGTTGGGGTAGGTGTACGTATATTTGCTGCTAACATTACTGAAGGAATGCATAGCAATGTTTACGTGGCAGTATGTAGGCTGTAAAGTTGTTCGAGAGGAGCATTGATGTGCTACAAGCTGTAGTGCGATCAAAGCTTGAGGCAGGCAGTGTGCTCCACATGGGTAATTTGTGTGGTGTTTCCTTGTTGTGAACTTTCAAGGCCAGGCAAGTCAACAACCTGGATGGAACAACAGCAGGGTCCGGGGCTGGGCTGGCCACTATCCTCCCTTCCCCCTACCACACCCCTTCACGCAGCAAGGTTGGCGTCCCTGTGCTGTGGGTGCGCGCGCAACAGGTCGTGCCAGGCCTGAACTGCCCTACTGTGGCTGGAATGTTCAGCTACGACACTTCCTCTGCTCTAGCCAACTTCCGGCGATACATGTGTCCTGCTTGCTACCTGTACAGCGTGACTGTAAGTTGTATCCAGCACTCGTGTGCTGTATGTACGCTACGTTCACACATACATATTTACTGTCATATAAGCATTATTTTGAAGTATCTCCACAAAAAGTACTTTTTCTATAGTCTTCCTAGACACTTTTGGTTGTTTGTAAAATGATTTGTTTAATGGTGTTCAAGCAAATCGGTAATAAAATTTCTCTTATTTTCCTCTGATCAGTATTTTAATTTCTCTGGCAATTTTTTTTAATTTTCGCCCATTTTGCAATTTCCCGAAAGGAAATAGATTTGAAACTGGAATTACTCACTTGACATAAAATTAAATACCAAATAAACCCTCGCATACATAATTTCATTGTGCATATGACTACACATTAAGTCAGTATCAGAAGAAATGCTTCCACAGTTTGGGTAATGACAGACCGGAGCGTGGTATTGTTCCTTAAAGTTACTGAATCATCAGGACATTATATATTATATACAACTTTTAAAGGCTCTCAAGTACATTCACCGACTTCCACTGGCCAATTTCAAGTTGTCTAACATTTCCCTTATTTTCGTCGACTTTCCACAATGTGAACAGCCTGTTGTATTCACACCAGAACAAATCTCAGGATTCCTCGTTAGACTGGCTAGTTGCCTTCTAGTCTGAAGACTCCATGAAAGCAAACAATGCTAGAGTACAGCACGAATGTCGTTACACAGAACAAAGTAGAAACATTTAACATAGCATACTTACATATATATTAGAGCCTAAGTAGAAACAAGTTGTCATCAACTTACTACGACATTCAAGCTGTTTATGTAGTGTGTTATGATGACGTCAGTGGCGGTGTAGTAAATGACGCAGGCATGTGACTTGAAGGAGTGTAACAAGTAATACATACAAACAAGTGTTCAGTACGGTACGAGACCTAGTGGGCAAGCGTGTTCAGATATCTAGTAGAAGATATTTACCCAGCAGTAAGTACCAGTAGTTAAACTGTCACGTATGCTAAGTTTCACAATCTTCTAATTTGAAATATTTCAAAGAGGAAAAAGTGTTTCTTCGTCACTTTCTGTGGTGCTCTCCTCTTTCAAGAACTGTATCCACAGATTATATCAAGAAAGTTCATTACAAATATCCTACTGAAGTAGAAACACATTTGGTATTTTGTTATCTACGTTCTATAAAATTCATGTAGAGGTAGGGAACTGAACGAATTCTTTTAAAGTGTGTATATTCATTGAACTATTCTGCACGTTCAAGTAGAACTACTCCGTCATCTGAGATTGTCAACCAATGGCAACATCAGTGTTCGTATTAGAAAGACCACAATTCGCTCAGATCTGCAGGTGTCTGTATATCGTGAATGTTTGACATGTTTCGAGCTGTAATTATTGTATGAATATACAGACACACAGCTGAAGTGTTTGTTGCAGAACAAGTGATGTAAGGACACACAGTGAATAGTACACACGGAGACTACAACTTGCAGCAACATACTATACTCACACTGTGCATAGACTAGCAACAAGTATCTCCGGCACATGTTATGTGCTCATATTGTTCTTGGCACACTATTCATATTATTACACTATAAGTCATGCACTGGCGCAAGTCTCAGCCAACATTAGTACAAATATTGTCGTTCATTTTCAAATCAATGTTATATTTATTCAGAAAATATCCAGCAGGGACAGTCACAAATGTGGTGTCGATATTTACAATTGTAGCAGAACACAATATATGCTCGGAGTAGCAAGTACGCACTTGGCCATTATGTTGTTGGTTGCGACTGATACTTCGTTGTGTGTGTGTGTGTGTGTGTATATATATATATATATATATATATATATATATATATATATATATTGTGACGCCAGTAAGAAGGCTCGCGATATTTCAGTATCCGTTGTGTTTATTGCCTGGTTGAAACAATTGACACATGTCTTACTCTCCATAGTTCCTGTGTCGTGTGGCACTTCCTCGCCTGCTCCATGTGAAGTCATTACCCACTTATTATTCAATAATGACAATGCATAGTTATATGAGTGTATATGCTTATAATCACTTTAGCGTATCCTGCAAGGCAATTTAGCAATATTTCATTTCTCAATTCTTAGGCATTTTTGCATCTCTGTTGTTAAATCTCGTGATATGAATATTTGTTACCAGGGAATAGCCATCGGCAGAAATCAATTGTTGGGATTAGTTTGTTAAATGTTTTTATCTATATATATATAATTTTTTTAAACACATGTATCGATATATATTTTTGTGGGACGCGAGGCATGTATTTGAGCGGGCTATGTGCAGGTATATTGGAGCATAATTGCAGGTGAATGTTTAGTTGTGAACGGTCCCGATGTAGGAGGGGTTGGCAGTGTGTCGCATAACGGACACTCGCAGAACACAAGCATCACGCCCTGTGATGTGAGGTCAACAACTCGGCTGCGTGCAGCCAACAGCAACATGCCGGCCGGCTGACTAAGTGGCGCGTCTTCACCGACCAAGTTCTTTGTCTTTGTGGCAGTTGAACGCTCTCTCCCGGGCCGGGCCCGAGCCGGCTGTAAACTTCGTGATTCTTCTCACACACTTGTCGCCCCAGCATTGCCCACTGCAAGCCTCTGTGGCAAGTACAGTATATATCTGCACCGGACAGCAATACGACACGATACTACTGCTGAGACGAACAAGCGTACATTGCACTCACCACTGCGATCCACAGTCATGCCAGCTGGTCAAACCCACCCAGTTAAGTTCAGTTCAGCGAGAAGCGCCACTATAAAGCGCACGAGGAAGTAGAATATCCCCGAGAAAACTCACCGACCAATTAAATCCTGCATCACAGTTTCCACATGCGACATGGTGCCAATACTCACGTGGTTGGTTGGCGAGCATCCTATAGCAAGCTCTCAGCAGCTTACATAGTCGAACCCTTTTGCTAGTCACCTCGAGTATTATCCTCACTAGACAACACCAACATTTACTTACAACGTAACAAGCATATGCTTGCCTAGGCAAACAAAACCTATACGTTTACGGCAATGTTCACCAAGGTTTACCAAATATTACATCCAGGTAACCCCTTTGGTTACTAATGACAATAAATGATTCACTGTCTATGTACCAACTGACACGTTTTGTAATATCCTTGCTTTGTGTAATGGTTAGAACGCTCTCATTGGACTACAGCGATTTACGTTCTGTTATCAGAGGGGTACCTAGACGTAATATTTTGTAAAACTTGGTGAACATTATATGTTTTGTTTGAATAGTGCAGTTTGTTTGCCTACAGAGTGCAGTACAACAGCTTTACAGGACAATGTACCTACATTGACATTGTTCGTGTTACAAACATTAGACGACAAATACGTCACAACAATATTGCAACGCCTTTGTTAGTTAGGTTAACCGCCTTGCAAGGAAGTCGATATGTCTGCATATGTTTCAGGCGCCACTAAATTACATTAATTTTTTATTTGATTTTTTGGAAAATGGTTAACTCCAGCAATTTTCGACAAGGCGACTTTTTTGTTGATCTTCCTCGGCTGTGTAATATAATGTAGTGGATCAAGAGTTACAACGAAGTATTCCGAAGTTAGAAGCAGTCGTGCACAATTTGAACAATGATGAACCAATGACATTACCCAACTGAACTTCTGAGAACGAAGTAAAGTCATTTATAAGACACTTTACAAAGTTCGTTATTTAATATTAAGTAGGTTTTGAAATGTAATTTGAAAGTGTATTTTCAAGGTAGCATTACTGCGACAATGGTCACTATAGGGACAAACTGAAAACACATATTCGACATAGTTTTCTGTTAACTATCACACACTTGTCCCGACTCGCCTGTAGACTAGCGCGCCATATCACGACAGCTTCAGTCCTAGCTAGGACTAGCGAGTCCCAGCACACACACGCACATACATTACACACATCACACACACACACATATATATATAATGCATGCGTATACAGGCGATTAGGCGTGTGATGAGCAAGCCAGCTTCATCTCTGACGCCTCGAATATGTCAAAGAAATGTCTTAATACAGTAAGACATAGTTAGACGAGAACTAACAGTCGTTTGAAAGAACTTCTCGTGTTATTGTTAGAATGGTAAGGTATTAACCTTGACGCAAAGGGTGTGTGGTGTTCAGCAATTTTCATCGTCGTACTTTATATCTGTGCCAGATATTTTTCTTACTTTAAACATTAATTGTGAATAAATTTCGCTCTTATGCATTTTTTCTCTCTCATAGGTTTTACATAATGGCTCGTAGATGTCAAAACGTACATGTTACGTTTTTCAGTACACTAAAACTAACTGACAAACCAAAACTGAACAAAACAATCACAAGGCTACAAGGTCTCCTATAACAAAACAAAAAATTGAATACATTTGTATTTAAATATAAATGCTGTAATTTGAATTGGAAATTCAACAAATTTAAGGTGGCCTCTTAGTTCTATATGTTCGGACGCTAGGTCGACTATTTACTGATAGGTTACACTAGGAACTGTACTGAATAGTTCCCAGGTAGCACGTCGTTGCTGTCCTCTTGGGGCGGACCGCTACTTACCAATAGTACATGTCTCGTCCCGACGTACTTTCTTACTTGGCGAAATCTTAATGGCGACCCGACGCCCAAAACGAAGACGCTGGTGTTGGCGCCTCGGCCAACAAAACTCCACGACTCGACGAAATCTTAATCTCAACTCGCGGCTCGACGGCGTCTATCTACACCACGGCGTCCTGACTCCCAGTTCCACGCCCGGCGTCGGCACCCGGTGGGTCGTTTATCGCAGCCCGTCGACGATTTGCCTCTCAACTGTTCCCGCGGCTCGCTTGGCTTATCATTCGCGCCAACCCCCCCCCCCCGGTCACTTGGTCAACAAGCTCCAGTTCGATTTGGGCCAATCATAAGTCAGCTTTCAACCGATGACCCCACCTCTCGAGGACAATTCCAGCTAGAACCGTATTTATAAAACATTTCCTTAATTTCACTTTACTATTTACATCCACTTACATAAAAACGGTTCCTTTGCTTGTTAACATTTATGATTTCTTAATTACTAAATAACTACAATACAACGACAACTTACAGCACTATCGGCCGGATCCCCTACCCTCTTGTTCAGCAGCTAAGGGATGGCTTGAGCGGGTCCCCTCGCATCTTTGTTCAACAGCCAAGAAATGGCTTGAGCGGGTCCCCGCGCCCCTTTGTTCAGCAGCTAAGGGATGGCTTGAGCGGGTCCCCTCGCCCCTTTGTTCAGCAGCTAAGAGATGGTTTGAGCGGGTCCCCTCGCATCTTTGTTCAACAGCCAAGAAATGGCTTGAGCGGGTCCCCGCGCCCCTTTGTTCAGCAGCTAAGGGATGGCTTGAGC
>PNEQ01041133.1:0-21087 GCA_003012365.1 Medauroidea extradentata
TTTAGTCAAATGATGCCTTGGTGGAAGAATCATCTGATGTTTCTGATCTGTTGGAATGACTGCATATTCTTGCCTTTTGCAGTCCAATAATGTTGACGTAAGGAAGAATGCAGAAGTTGATTTCTAGCATGCAATAGACGATAATGTTAGTTTTCAATTATTAGTTTAGTCAAATGATGCCTTGGTGGAAGAATCATCTAATGTTTCTGATCTGTTGGAATGACTGCATATTCTTGCCATTTGCAGTCCAATAATAGTGACGTAAGGAAGAATGCAGAAGTTGATTTCTAGCATGCAGTAGACGATAATGTTAGTTTTCAATTATTAGTTTAGTCAAATGATGCCTTGGTGGAAGAATCATCTGATGTTTCTGATCGGTTGGAATGACTGCATATTCTTGCCATTTGCAGTCCAATAATGTTGACGTAAGGAAGAATGCAGAAGTTGATTTCTAGCATGCAATAGACGATAATGTTAGTTTTCAATTATTAGTTTAGTCAAATGATGCCTTGGTGGAAGAATCATCTGATGTTTCTGATCTGTTGGAATGACTGCATGACGAAGGCATCCACCAACTCTTAGAATTTCATCTTTGCACACAAAAAGATTCAATGACTTCAGATTACTTTTGGAATCACAGATCTTCTTGATGTAGTTTGCTTGACCCCAGTGTAGTCTAACACCGACCACAACGCCGGCCCACACACAAGAGCCCCCAACTGACTGAGGCAGCAACCAGTCACTTTGATTTAATTTGATATTGTGTGCAGTGTGAAGTGAAGCCCCACATTTCATAAGTTGCTCAGTCAAAGTGATGAGTCAGTCCGGCTTTCTGAGTGTAAGTGCATCGTTTGCTCGCCGAGATGTCATTATTTAAATTAAATATTTTCTTTAGTCATTATTGGGCTATAATTTCTAACATCACGATCTATGAATGAACTTTAGTCCTGCGAGGCTATGGAATGCCATCCTGAAGCAAGAAGCTATCAATTTTAAAACAAATTCATTTGTAACTAATCAATAATTATTGCGATGGGCTACATAGGGCTAAAGTTAGCTTAATTTTCATAATTAGTAATTTATTGATATTGTTCAGTCAATCTTGTCGTAGAGAGTTCAGACTAGTCTCATTTTGTTCAGCTATGTATTTCGTGAACATTATCTACGTAACTAATTGATGTATTTTAAAAGCCATAGGGCATATTTCACATTTTCAGTTTTGTGTAGATTTTATCTTTGTGGATGGCCTCAGGCGAGGAGCACGTGAGGTTGGATAAAGGGCCTTGAATTCTGGGAATCGCCCGTTGCTAGGTTTCCGGCGATGGCCGCAATGTATCACTCCGCCAGTGACGCCTTTGGTATATTGTATAATTTTATGTCAACATGCATTTTTTAACGTAATCTAGAAATTTATGTATTAAGTATATATTGCCAGGAGTTGTATATTTTAAATTGAGAATTCTAAGTAGATGGCGTGATAATTAAAAGAGTTCCAAAGGGATATGTGCGCTGGATTGGAGGCTATGGCACCCTTGGTCAGCCGCGCGTGCCTTGGGCTCTTCCCAGTTCTGCTTGACCCACTGTGAGATGAAGACGTGTCGCGACTGCGCTCGCGAGATAAGGGGTTCACCCATGTGGCTGGACGAACTACGTGATGGCGAGGGCCGTGTGCCTAAGATGAATTAGCTTCATATTTCTTTCCTTTTTTTTCTATCAATTCACCGCTTGATGTAAGTCACGGTAATTATTTGATAGGCGCAGTAATTTTTGGTACGAGTTACCGAGGCGTTTGGGCGTGATGTACGTGGGCCTGAAGGAACTCTTTTATTTGTAACTCTTGCAAATGGCCTAAGTTATAATAATTTGTATTGGTAGTCCACCGGTGGAGCGTGTTTTTTTGTTGTTTTGTTTGCTTGTAATGCCAAGTGACTTGGCGCCGAAGTAAATGTGCCATTCATATGAAATCTGATTAATTTAATTTCCGTGCTCTTGCACGCCTTCGTAACCCATGAAATACCCTGAGATGAGAGTTCTCTCTCTACCGCACGTGATGCTGTGGTAGTTTGAATAGACAGTATGAAAACATTTTTTCTGTGGTAGTTTAGGGCTTAAGTACCACCACAATGGGAATCTTAAACGACGTTATTCTGAATTGGCAGCTACTTAAATCAAAACATAGGTATTCAAACATTACTGACGTTAATCCGAAATGACGTAAATTGGTACGACGTAAATCGGGGACTTACTGTATTACTTGTTTCTATGTGAAACAATAGTTAACTATATATATGGTTCGGGAAGCCAAACCACTAACTTAGTGTAGGTGTTGGCTTTGACTAAAATATTTGTTTTCTTAGAGGATTTGTACATTTTCAAATTGAAGATTTAAATCATTCACATTTTAACTACTACGACCCAGACCTGACTCATGACCACAGCCAGCATGGGGTCCCCTTAATCTTGTCTCCCCCCCTGCCCCTTGCCAACCCTGCTCTGTACCAGAGTACAATGCAGAGTGATGTGTGCCTAGTGTTGAGGAGAAGGGAGGGAGTGGGCAAAGGTTACACAGCTGTGCAGCTAGCTACAAAACAACTCCAGGGCGTGATTCTTCTAACTTTGTAATGTGTGTCACAAACAGTCAACCAATAATAATTTAATTTGAATGGCTAATTTAGCTTCATATTAATTCAGAAAATTACAAATAAAATTATTTATGTAATTTGCAGAAGAATGCGCTCACTTTATTGGGGCCCAAGTTGAGTCAAGCATTTGTAGAATTTAAATGGTAGCTTTTGACGTACAACAAATCCTTTGTATTACGGTATATAGGTTGTAAGAAAACTTAACGACTAACTTTTCGGCGGTAATTCCTCATTAAAAAAAAGTAGAAATTGTATACATGACCCTTTCTAGCCAAGTAAATATTAAGTGAGGCACATACCCTTAAAAATCGAGTTAGTATTTTCACAAACCACATACCAAACAAGGGTTGGAGTTTTATTATTGTGACGCGTTTAGGCGTTTGGATGATGAAGCTACATTGCCGTCAACCTTCGAATCCATGCCACGGCACCAAAATGTGTGACGAGGCTGTATGAAAAGGAGTTACACAGTTGCTAGTGGCCATATGTGATCGTATAGTGGTCCATAAGAATCTATTAGCAGTAGGCTACTCGGAAAATTTAAAGTTTGTTGGCGTGACTGTTTTTATTAAGTAACAAAATTCAACTTTACATACTGAAACAGTTTCGATTCCAATCATAATAGTCTTAAATCATCGTCAAAGCCTGACGCTCCCGGGAGAGAACAACTGAACCCCAAAAAAAAAAAAAAAAGAATTTCAAACAACGTTCCAAAAGACCAAAACATGTCACGACATCTTTATTACACCATACTCGCAAACGTACGAGCCATCCACTCAGCGACCAAAGCACTGAAAAATTAACTAAGTATACATGGCTGCTGTGCCACCTTGCTCCCACACAGCCCACACACTGTTCCAGACCTCCATCCTCATTCACGCCCGAACAACAAGTAAACATGGCCGACCCCGCGACGCTTGCTCTCTTCCTGCAGTGCCTCCTAGCGGCCACCCAGCGCACCAAGGTAAAAATGTAACAGAAAACTAAAACTAAATTAAATATAATAACAAAATACAATCTCTATACATCTAAACAACCAGTAAAGTGAAAATATAGCTTTGAAAACCATAATTATATTTTAATTTAAAATATATTTTTTTATTAATTTAAACTGCATGTCCTTCCATTGACCCAAGCCGGCCCGCGCAAACATATCACCGTCTCTCTCTAGCACATTCAACGAGCGGCGGCGCACGTGCACATCATGAAAAGTGAAAGTAGTAAAACGGTAAAATCTAAATTTAGTGATTCCAGGAACTGGGTAGGCACACCTGTGCCATCCAACAGAACTAGCCAACAATACACCCATCCCTGAGTTACACTACAATAATAGGTAAGCTGCAAATGGTAATATTAAATTAAAATACAAAGTAGCCTCAGTCTAAACAAACCAAATTAAACATAAAATTGATAATTTCAATACAGATACAGATAAAATACCAAATTCAATAAATCAAACATAAGGAAATAAATAAAATAAAAATAAACAGGAAGTAAATAAAGGCCTAAGTGGTGGGTGGACCTCCTCACATTATGATATTGTAACTAAGATTCTGTGACCAGTGTTAAACGTTACTGAGATCTTTAACTTGTAAAGAAGTTACCTTTCAAACCTTTCCTCTGTTTGAAATTAATTTATAAAGTTACTAAACCATCCGGTTTTACAAATTTTCATATCATATATTTGAGCAGTATGTTGTAAGGAACAAAGAAGGTCCTTTTGTGTTGCAAGTTTCTACAATACAAATTTTACAAGAAAAATACACATGACTGTTGCTGTGACAATACAATACAATACCTGATATGTAGACAATAAACGTTACTTCAGTGAAGGAATTGACTTTCACACGAGCTCTACTCTTGAGCAGTGGCATATTTAGAAGGTCATTAAGGGGGAAGGCACAGAATATTAATAATTTGGGGTATAATATTCACTGTTACCTCTCAGGGCGGGGAGTCTGTGTGCAAATTGGTGCTGTTTAAGCAGTTTCAGAATCTAAATATTGAATACATAGTTGGCAAAATGTTGAGCTTTTAACAATTTTTTTTTCTAAAACTTCTTGCAGGATTTTGTAAATTTATTTCCATATTTTCAATACACGTAATTTTTTTTTTTACCAATCCATGTTCGTATCTTACTTTCACATGCGATGCGACGACCTGCAACACTGCAAAAATTATTTCAGCCAGCTTCTCAGTGATTGTATAACCATTGCTGCACAATATACTCCTTGAACAGAAAATAAATTCGTAACTGGATTTAACTTTTTGATTTCTTGACTTTAATATTTCACGTTTCTTACAGTGCTGAATTTAATTATTTTTACAAACTTCCTTGAAAATATTTACAAGTTTTTATTGACACACACACACCAAGACACAAATTTATATTAAAATAACAAATTTAACACATTTAAAAACATGTTACAGAACACAGAAAATTACTGATAAAATATTAATTATAATCAGTACTTTTTTTGTTATTAAAAGCTGATCATTTTCTACATAGAGTTATTCTAAATAAAACAAACTCAGTTCACTTATACTGTTAGCAGAATTATTTTGGTAATTTTGTAATTTGTGCGTCTAGCTGAAAAGGACAACGCCAAACCATTTAGTCTGTCTACAATTATTTTTTAAATGTTTACAAGTTTGGTTAACACACACATATGTAAAGACAAACAAATTTATATTAAAATAAATTAATTAAGACATTGGAAATTTGGTTAAAGCACACAAAAAATTACTGATAAATTTGAAGCAAATAAGCACAATTTTTTGTTATTAAAATCTGATCATTTACATACATTTATTCTAAATAATAAATAAACTCTGTTCAATTATACTGTTAGCAGAATTATTTTGGTAGTTGAATAATTTATGACTGAAAAGGCCTACAAGTTATATTTGAGAAAAATACGAGTTAAGAATGTCAAGTTAAGAATAACGTAGAGTAACACAATAATTAATAAATGTAGAACATTTGAATTTCAGGTACGTATTTTAAATATTGCTTTACATCTATATGCATTACTAATCCACAGGTATGACAGCTTCATGCTTCTTGGTTGCATCCTCGCAAACTTTTCATTGACATATTCAGGTTTGACAACAATTTCATGGTGGATGTTTAGCAAAGCCAAACCATTCACTCCATCTTCTGTCATAGTTGATCTAAGATAGGTTTAAATCCTCTTCTGTGTCGAAAATGAACGTTCTGACGGTGCAGTAGTCACAAGGACGGTGACGAAGATGGTAAAATATTCTTGATGCTGGGGTAAAATTCAATGTTTGTTGACGTTAAGGTGTTCAGTGCTGTACATAAACGTTCTTCCACTGAATTTTTTCAGCCACAAAAGGTTTTCAACTCACCTTCAAGCTCAATCAAACTTCCTAGCTAATCACACATGTAGCACTTGTCAACATCTATAATATTTTAGCAGTTTAACTGTTCATTGAAATTAAGAATCAGCCCTTTTAAATTTCCTAAAAAACTATTCTTCTCGAAAAATCGTTCTTCATATTCTGTACTCAAGTGATCAAAAAACGTATAAATGACTGATATTCTGAAGTATGCTTTGGGGTCTGATACATCTATCAAATTCACTCTGTATATCTGCTTTTTGCTGGGTCTTGGAACAGTGATGTAAATTTTAAGGTTTCTTGCAATTTCGGAAGATTTTTAAAAATATCTACTGAACTCTTTATCGCTCCTCCTTTTTTCAAAGCGTTCATTGTTGCAGATGTCACGTCGTCTACTTGTTCCTGTATCAAAATTCACTGTCTGCAGTTGCCTTAAAAGTGATTAGTGTACATTTCAAAACACTGACAGCACACTACAAAGGTAGTATGAACTGGAAGTTTTTAATAGAATGGTAGAGACGATTAGCTTGTGCTGCGTTTAGCAACACAAAGAAAAGAAGGTGAACGGGATATTCCCGAGATCAAAGTGACTCAACTCTACTTAAATGAAAATTCACAAATGATTTAACAACGACATTCATCTATTAGAAGCTCAAAGTAAGTTACACAATTGAACATTATATGGCACAATCATCAAGCGACACTGTCCTGAGCCTCAACAAAGCAATTAACAGAGGCACGGTCAAATAAAGACAGAAAAGAAGGTAACTCACTCGGCATGCCGCCAACCGTACAAACTGGAATGCAAATTGAAATTCAAAGAACATTAAACTTTACTCGAGGTAACCTTACGACGTACCGAAAAACCAATAAACATTGAAACCACGTAGGTCCCAACAAATGAAAAACAGCAAACTCTTACCGTAGAAAGACACGCTGATCGACGGCACGACGAGTGAACTCCATCAGCGAGAGGGTAGGTCAGACAGCGGCCGAGCCAGCCGACCGCGGCAGGCACGAAGGAGGCAAGGCAGGGGAGGGCGGTCGGAGGGAGGGAAACCAGAGTGCCTCCGAGATGGCCCAAAGATCGGCAAAGGTAGAGTCCGAAGCCAAACGGGAAACAGTTCAAGACAGGCTCCACACACACTCGAAGCACTCATAGCACAGTTAGTAATATAAATGCAGGCACCCATAACAAGAGCTGGCCAAGCACCAGCACAGGTTTTTGTTTAATACATTCCCATTAGACGCATCAATGACGTCTTCCAAAAATGCCAAAACTGCACGTAACATTGCTTCAAATCTAATCTTTGTTTTGCACAATGTCAATAAGATTTCTGTATCTAGGTGGACACAGTGCTCTTGCACATTACTGGCAAACATTTCAAGCAGTTTCGTACAGTCTCGGATGAAATTAATAGTTTGTTCAACAACGTCCATCATGTTACCAAGGCTAGATTAAGACAGTGACTGTAGCAGTGTACGTAAACAGCAAGAGGTTGAAGTTCGGAGATATATGGCTGACATCCCCTGAACTTCCCAGACATATTAAATGCCCCATCATACCCTTGCCTTATCAGATTCCTTAAGCTTAGTCCACAATTTTGTAGTGTATTGACAATAGTTCTACCAAGGGCTTCTCTTGTTAAGTTTCCAACTTTGAGTGAGTGAGAGAGAGAGATTTTGGTCAGCGCTTAACATCGAGGTCTTCAGCGCTGGTGAAGGGTGACATGAGGTGAGTATGGAGCAGTGCTGGTATGAAGGAGCGGGGGAAATGGGAGATCCCGAGAAAACCCGCCGACCAGCGGCATCGTCTGGCATGATCCTCACATGCGAAAATCCCGGGCC
The DNA here is from genome assembly GCA_003012365.1 of Medauroidea extradentata. Taxonomy (NCBI): domain Eukaryota; kingdom Metazoa; phylum Arthropoda; class Insecta; order Phasmatodea; family Phasmatidae; genus Medauroidea; species Medauroidea extradentata. Next base: position 7,854 of record PNEQ01041133.1, read on the forward strand.
TGACCCCACCGGGAACTGAACCCAGATCGCTTTGGTGGGAGGCGAATGGTCTGATCATTTGGCCACCGCGACCTCTCTGCAACTTTGACAAACTGAATGAAATCTTACCTAACTGATTTTGTTCCCAGATCAACATACCTCACACTTTCCAGCAAATACTATTTTGATTTTACAGACCAGCTAATATAAATGCGAGTTCAAACGAGTACAGAACTGGATTTTTTTGCCAAACCACTGGCGGCAATTGTGTTGAAGTCGAGAAGGAGGGGGGCATGTGCCCCCAATGCCCTCCCCTTAAATACACCCCTGCTCAACAAGAATGTGAACACCTAAAGGCGCGCCATTGTTTACAAGCTCCATGAATGTACTGTGTACACAGTAGTACGTACTTGCATGCTTGATTGAAAGTGCCTATATGCTGCAAAAATCTGCAAAGTGAGGGCTCTCATTTTATTTTTATTTATTTATTAATTTTTCAATTTTTTATTACTAGGCAAGGATATCGAATTTGTAATTTTAAGGGTGGTATTTTTAAACATTTTCAATTGCGGCCCGTAAACAAACCCATAAACTCCACATAAGTAAGTGGAGTTTGAAAGGGGAACAGCCCACAAACGACATTCAAATCCTTTTGCATATTCTTGAACGAAAGCTAGGTTGAGAGATCCCATCTGCTACCAGAACCAAAATTTAAATGGAGGGAAGTGTGTTGAATGTGAAATCATATGCATCATGCAAAAGTGATGTGTTTACAACAGACACAATATAATTTGAAAAGTAACATATAAAATTACTATCAATGTTCTTTAGCAGCCCAGTAAAATATGAATTTTTTTAAATACCGGAATGTGTTTTGGTTTAATGAAAAATAATAAGGCATTATATACTTCAGTCACGGCTCTAGCCAAAAAAATATTTTTCTACACTACACTGCCATATTTGTTCCAAAATATCTTATATTTAAGCCTTGTCTAATTTGCGCCATTGAAGAACTTCGGCGAAAACTTCATACTATTCGATGGGAGCGTTGGAGTGTTGATGTTATTCCTCCGGAACATCTGAGCAGTGCTGAAGTACCAACCTACACAATTCCACTACTGCCAGCCTAGATAACGTCAAGTCTGCCATCTAAAACAACCTGTTTTCTTGGTTCTCTACTGAGAAGCAAACAAGGCAAGGGGAGGGGGAAACAAGTTACGCTTGCTTTTTTTGGCCCGGCTGTATGGTAAAATTACATTATCCCTGGCGATGATCAGTGGCCTAATCAGAGCTCTTTGCATTAACTAGCCTGCACGTGGTCTACAAGTATTGGAAACATAACTTATTAGCTATCCTCTTCTAGGGCATTCTGTGATGTAACTAAAGTGCAGGTGGACAAAGTGCTCGACACACGCACAAACAGAGTGACGAGGAAAAGCACAACTTCCCTGGAAGGCTAAGAGAAAATAACCCCACGAGTGCTAAGTACAAATACTAATAAAATCTTGCATCACCCAGCTCTACTCAGGATAGCTGAGGCCCATGTAAGCTGTATCATGGCTGTACTGTTTAACAATCATCTATCTCAGGTATAACATCTAGATTTAGTAGTGGAAAAAGGAAGGGGGGATGGATGGATGAAAAACTCATATAAAATTAATGATCCACTGCCATTAATACTAAAAATACTATAATTCAATAAAATCAAAGGTAAACAGTTATTTACAACAGGGATCTACACAAAAAAAATTAAAGTATTTTAACAAAAAACTTCTGTGATTATATAAATAACAATAGAGGGCCTAAAACCCTCCAGGGGTACTCCTACGACATACGTCAAACAGAATATGCTTTTCCCAGTCTGAGCCGCCCTCCGTAGCTTAGTTGGTTAGGCGCTGGTCTATGGTGCGAGAGGTCCTGGATTTGAAGTACAGGTCGTGCACGGATGTTGTGCTGTCCCTTTGCCTTACTGCACCCTCATAGGCTCTTAAGAACTCGTTAAAATGCCGTAAAACCCTCTCACCTTCCAATTCGGACTCTCTGTGTTCTTCCCCTTAGATATCTATAGCTCTTGAACCATTATAAACTGTGCCCCTCACAAACAATTTAAAAAGGATTCTTTTTTGAAGCAGATGCATTAATGGTCTCGAATGTTCTTTACAGTAAAAAAAAAAAAAAAAAAAATAGAGTTTTCCTGGTCTAGAGATGATTTTCACTCTGATATCATCAGTTGTATGGACATTTCTGTTGAGAAGCCTACTCTGGAATGTGACTGTCTCTAATACAGCAAATTTTCTTCAAGTGCAAACCTTCTAAATTGTCTCATGTCCACAGTCTTCAGAATCTACTGTCTCCAGAATTTTCTCCATAGCTTGGATTATGTTTACATCATTACTATCTACTTTACTCAAACAAGCTGATATTTGGCAAACACTTCTCAAACGTAGAAAATTGTTAAAATATTTTTGCATGTAACAGCAAAAAATTTACATTTCCTGTTAATAACACTTTCTTAAAACCAAAAAATTTATGTAAATATTATGACTTACATTACATACATATTTTTAAAATGCTATTAAAGAAATGTGTTGCATAAACTATCCAACCATTATAGAATACTCCTTTACGCACAGGCTGTCTAAATTGTTTATAGGCACAAATAAAACTTTTCAAATACATTTACTTTATCAAATGAAAATTTTTATTTTGAATCTTCAAGATATTTAGTCCTTGGTTCTTCTTTATGAATGTTTACAAAAATGACACATTCATGTACTAATAAGTTTGTCAACATAGGCGATGGTCATGTATCCAGTATCTACACTTTCCTAGAGGATTGTAACTTCTGCTACATCATCATCCATACACTATTTACAACTATTATGTGAACACAGCTGTTTTAATGTTTATTAAATGACTGTAAAAATATGGGTTGGTTATATACAGTGTGCATTGTTGAGACACACCCAAAAGAGCGACACCTGACATCACACTTACTCTTTGGGTACTCTCTCAGGCTGTCTGAAGTATCAATGTAGGTTAGAGTCTTCCATCTCGTATTAGACCCAAAAAAAAAACAAAGAGAGAGAGAGCTTGATAATTTTAGGAAAAGGGAAGACTAAAGGCGAAAGCTGCCACTTCGATACATTTTATGACTGTCAATTCAAGAAATGGTAAACGTGAAATAGGAAGAGTTCTAATTTTTTTTTTTTTTTTTTTTGAAAATGGAGGTGAAAGTAAAACTTACATTGCAGTTCCAGAATAATGTTTCAGCTGCTAGACCACTGCCCACTGATTGAGTCTCTTTGTTCTCTTTCACAACAAACACAATATCATCACTGCCAATAATGTTAACTTAAGAACCAAGAGCTGTACTACCAATATCTTCTGATTGCATCTTTCAGAACAGAAGCTAAAATACATATCCCAAGAAGAAGAAATAAATCACAAGCTGTGAGTTCTTGCATCATTCAGCCAAATACTCCAATATAAAGATATCTAACACAAAAAATTTTCCTGTCCTAAAAAGTACACCTTCAATCTAAGACTGTAAACAGAACAATAATTTGCTACAATTTCACCTCTTTGTGTACAAAGGCCATAAAAGGGGGAAAATAAGCTCAAACTTGATTCGGTTTTACACTGTTAGCATATATTACTTAACTTACAAAAAAAAATAATACTAGTACTGTACCGGAAAGTATTCCACTGTACACTGTAAGTTATATAGTTTTCTTTTTAAATACTGACATCCTAGGCAGAGAAAGGCAAAGTCCCTCAGTATTACAACACATTTTGAAAATTGGTTATCTTATTTAAAATACTGTATACATACCGATGGTTTTTTTTTTTATAATACCTTCAGAGAATAATCTAAGGAAGGAGACAATTAAGGTTTTGGCTATGCATATTCTGTTGAATTGTTCTAATGTCTGGAAATTTTTTATAGGATAAACTATGACTAAGAATTTTACTCACAGTTTTAAGTTCAAAATTGCAAGGAATACTACGTACAACTGTACTTGATATGGTTTCAAGCAACCGCATGCTTAAAAAAATTAATGTTTGGATACTTCCAAAACTGTACAAAAGTATTGGATTGTTTCCACGAGTATGTTAAATAACTGATATTGATAATAATGCATGTTGGTTGAAGAGTGGAAGGAAAAAAAAGTACAGACTTATTCTTAACATAGTTATAAATAATCTTGGCAGTTTAAAGAAAGAAGATGATTTACCTTTTGAGATTAGGTTTTCTGTGCCACATTCATTCAATTTGTATTATCAGCTAAACAATATTCCTGAGGAACATATAATTTATTACTTCGCACACTAAGACGCGTCTGCCGGGAGGCATTATACTCAACTTTGTTCTGCAGCCTTGATCCCAAACTGACAATGGGCTTTGTGTCTGTAATAAGTGTCGGTTGTTTTTATACTCCTTAGAGAAACTGAGTACATTCTTGAACAGAAGGCAGTGATTAGTAACTGTTGTGTGAAAGACATTTGCTAGCAGAGTCACAAGGTCAATGTGAACAGTCTGGGGCTATGTGCGTGTATATAAGGACAGCGCAGACTTGGAAGAAGTAGAAGCAGCAGTGCTCCGCAGTGAAGCAGGCTCTTGTCACACAAACATGAAGGTTGCTTTCATTCTTTTGTTCGTCTGCTGCGCTGCTATTGCAGTCACTGCAGGGGAACCTGAAAGTCCGGACGTCATCCGGGACCCCATCTTTGTTGATTCTTTACCAACAGAAGGAAACACTGAGTCCACTTCTAAGTCACCACCAGCAGGGTGTCCAACTGAAAGTCCAGGTCAGAAATAATTTATGTGAAGTGTATTATCGTATTGATAACTTTTACCAAGGCTGTCTGTATGGCTAAGGTTGCTGCACCTTACTGTTGGTTATCAAGATCTCAGGTTCAAACTCTGGTTATGCACTAGACAATTGTGAGAATTACTGTAGAATCCCGTAATAGCGAGTACTCATTGAAACAAGGTTTTTTTCAAGGAACCAACAAAAAAATCACAAAAATTTTCAATGAAAAATTGTGATTTTATTAGATGAAACATGTATGGCGACATCATGTGAAGCGGGCTTGCGGCGAGTTTCGTGACTGTGTGAAGCGCACTTTTGTTAACTACATGATGTAGCTACACCACCCCCAGCCGCCCCCTCACTGCTAGTCTGGCTTGTTTACTAACGGCCATCGAATCGGCTTCCTTCCTCGCCCTCCTCTCACTGCTTTGCATGTTGCTGAGGGATGAGTCACAGCTAGCTAGAATAGCCGGGAGGGGGTGGTGGTAGGGCAGTAGGAATGCAGATCAGAAAAGATGACGTCATGTACGAAATGTTGCCAGTTAGCTTGCGGAGTTGCCATATTCTAGTACGTACGCCTGCTGCAGGCTTGCTCGTGCATGTGTCGCGCAGCGCACACAAACTCAATAATCGGCAGCGTTACTGGTGATAAAAAGCAATAGAAAAATATGAAACCGTGAAGCTGGCTTTCTTATGATATTTTTTAACAAAGCCATGCGCCGTGTTACAGGAGCGATGAGGAAAAGAAAATATCCCAGCTATCAGTAGACCCATCAGCTTGGCAAGCGTGTAGCATCGGAAGTAAACAACTCCGGTTAAAAGTGGCACACGTAACAGTACCGACTATATAGCAATGTCATTTTTGAACTAACCTGTTACGAAGCGCAGACGTTTTCTAGACTCGCCACCATTTAAAACGACATAATTACCTACCACAGCGTAGAATAAAGACAGTGATTGTACTTATACTTCGTGGGGAAAATATTTTCCCCAAAGTTTATCAAATAAGATAGCGTGAGTATTGTGAGTATTTGACGTATAATTTTCATGTAAAAATTGTGGCTGCTGCTTTGTACGATTTTGTATCACTTGAGTTTCTCACCACTTTCCGTTTGAATTGTGAGGTGTTTGAAAATTTCTTACTTTCAATTCGTTGGTTCTCACTTTTATTTCTCTATGGCATAATGTACGTTAACATAAAGTTTTCATCTACAAAAGCATTTCTTACAGACTTTTGTAACGTTTTCTTAACTTTCAGCTGGTTGAGTAAGCCTCACAACATGCACTTTCAACATTAATTTCACAAAAAAGAGTTTATTTCAGCAAATAATTGTAATCTGTGCAACATTTAATACATGAATTGGGTGTAAAATGCTGTACTGTCTTACTATAGGCAAAATACTCATATGCATTTTTGCACTGATAATTGAACTTGTTTCGTTTACTGAACACTCGTCATTTCCAGTGACTAACTGTTATTAGTTGGTTTTATTAATCACGCATGGCAGCGGCCACCAACCTGGCATGCATGCCGCGACAAGCTGCGGCGGATGGTTGATTGCAAGACAACGCTGCAGTGGCCAAGTTGCTCTGACAGGTTTTTCGTTTGTTTCAACGTGATCAACGAACTATTTGGGTATCATCATAAAAAGCACAAGCCAAACCTGCTTAAAAAAATGTATCATTTTAATTATAACAAAATATTTTCTGTTGATTATGTTTCACCAAAATCTTATGCAATTTGGCCAATTTTTTGGGTTTTGGGGCTCAAAAATGGCCCAATTCAGTAATAGCAAGAACTGGCTGTAATGAGGACCGAACCCGAAAAACCGGAACCATAACTACTCATTATAATGGGACTCTACCGTATTACTTAGGTGTTAGTTTAGGCTTGCACATCATTTTCCTCTCCAGGTAGATTCCTATCATACAAATGGAAATAGCAGTAGGACTACTAATTTTTTACAGCAATTTTTTTCTACCTTCAATTCATATGTGATGACACAATATTGGAACTCAATTCTGTATCTGTAATGCAGTGTTGATTATGCTGATGCATTAGTAAAAACTGTACAAATAATTGTGTTAAAAAAAAGCAGCTAGCGAGCAGAAAATTGTAAGAAATTTAAAAACATTTCAAAAGCTCTATTTTGATAAAAGTGTCTTTTTAAACAATTTTTTTTTTAACATGCCAGGTGCTTCACTTAGCCATACACCTTGAAAATATATGTAATCTGGCTGTACTACAGTCCAGAGTGCAAATATTGGACCCTGACATTGCAGCTTGGCATTATAGTGCTTCTGGCGAGGTCTAGTGTTTGCTCTGTGAGTGTAGTATGGCCGGGTTGTGTAGCTTCTCAATGCTCAAAGCTGACACAATATACTGTACTTATTTGAACAAAAGTTCAGTATAAAGGTTTGCCAGAGTTTCTACTAATAAGTATTCTATTATTTCTGAGAAGTTAACTTTATTTCTCCTGTTGCACTGCGTACACACTACCAAGCTAAGTTTCAGTTTTATTACAAATATGAGTGCATTCATTTTAATTAGAGAGATTTTGCACGTCTTGAATTAACTAAATAAAATCAATATACAACACAATTGAGCAAAACTCTCATAAAACTTTTTTTAGGGACTGTAAGATTCAAACACAATGAATCAGGAAAACTTTCCAAAATGCTTAAGTTATAAATGTATTTACAAACCAGGTTAAAATTATTCAAACTTATTAGGAATGATAACGTTTTAAAGTGGGAACTTCTTAACAAATAATGTAAAAGTATTCAAAGAAATGATGGCAGGTTCTATATCTGCAGAATTAAATTCCTACAAGTGTTGATCAAAAAATAACTTTTAGTGTTAATTAACAAAGGTATGATTTTTGTTGCAGTTGAGAATCGCTGGAAGATTTGCCTCTGCTTTAAGAAAAAAATCTGTTTATGCTACCACAGCGGGTAACTTCGGGCATGAACCATAAAGTGCCTTGTAAAAACATGAATTTTCAATGTCTTTAAAACAAACAGTCAGGAAATAAAAATTTACGAACATTTATTAAGTAGAAATTTATTTGTTATGTCATAAACAATTACTTTAGCATACACACAAAGTATAATTATCCTTAATTTAATAGAAATGTGTAAATCAAGAATTGCAGCCTTGTTTTTTTACGACCCAAGTACTCGGACAAAAAACATTTATCCACAAAACATACTTGAAACACTTTGATATTAAAAACAGTTATGCTGCTTACGCCCTCATTTAAGTGGATGATGTCCTTTGAAGAGGAGTTGAGGGAAGAGGAAAAGGGGAAGAGAAGGGAACATTCTGGCATATAACATTTTCCTGCATATAATATTACTTTTCTTCAGTCCTACCATTATTCTTTGAAACATGCTGCTGTCATTTTCTGTTAAAACAACCCTAGAATTTTTTCATTTCCAACACATAACATCACTTTTTTGCTTAGGTAATAATGACAACTCAAGAAAAGTATTTTTAACAGTGTTATTCCAGATATAATTACTAAGCTGTGGACTATACACAAAACTGTAGAAAATAAGTTTATGTTTTTGAAAGTGTCAAGAGAGAACAGCACAGTGAATTTAGTAACAGTGATCCTGAAGATGATCATGAACCTACAGAAGACAAATAGGAAAATCTCTATTATGCACACAATCTAGCTATGCTAACCCTCCATCTTCTAGAAATAAAAAATCAAGAAATTTTTTTTACAATCCCCCATCCTTCTCCACACCCTGTGTACAGTTTTGGTGTAGTAATATACAGTAGAGCTCCGATTTAATGAACTCGGGAATAACGAAAACAGTGATTTAACGAAAGGATTTTTAGGAACCTTAAAAAAATTAACAAAAATATGTATTAAATAACCAAGTTACTTTGATAAAATTGAATTTTAATTGTAATGTAAGTCTATTAAAAATACTAGCACTGGCCGCAGTATATACTAATTTCTTCTTAAATATGCTTAAACCATCCGCCGAGAAAAAAAAAAAAAAAGTTAAAATTTGTTGAAAACTTTGACGGCGGGAGTGACTGAGATAAGCACGCGCAGCCGAGCGATGCTGTGTTGCGTAACAAGCGTGTGTGTAACGAGAATTCCGAACAGATCCACTCTAGAACTATCAAACAAGCAAGGAGCTATATATGCTCCTTACACACCACTTACCGCATCGCCATCTTGAGTAGAACTGCTTCTCAGTAGCAGAGGGGCAGGAGGAACTCCTTCCGGCGGAAGGATACAGATGCACAATATAGTTCCACAACACTTGGTAACTATGAGTAAGGTTACCAAACATACTGCCCACCGAGACCAGCTCAATTTGGTCTCAGGAAATTACACACAAAAAAAGGTGAAAAAGTATCTTGAAACAGTCACTATTTACACTCTGTACTGGATACACTACCGGGAGGGCAGACGGTACAATTTATGGACCGGTCGACACAGTAGTCCTCTTGAAGTGCGTACTTGAGCCACTCTGACCACTCCATCTTCTCCAGGGTAAACCTTCACCACTCTCGCCAAGAACCAGCCCAATGGTGGCACCCGCTCCTCCCCAACGAGCACCAATTCATCGACGGAGAGGTCTGCTTGGTTGGTGTGCCAACTTCCACGAGGTTGTAAGTGGTGTAAATACTCCTTATACCAACGTCTCCAAAGTTGGTTTGAGAGTGCGCTCACGAGAGACAGATAGGGGACTCACTGTCATCATCACCTGACTCTGGAACAGCTACAAGGGGGCGGCCAATAAGAAAGTGCCCAGGTGTGAGAGCAGTCAAGTCTGTTGGATCCGATGACATAGGTATTAACGGCCTAGAATTTAGGACAGCTTCCACCTTTGTGCATAATGTGATTAGCTCCTCCAAGGTAAGAATCTGTTCTCCAATGACTCGTCGAAGGTGATATTTTGCTGACTTCACTGCGGCCTCCCACAGACCACCTTGATGAGGACTTGTAGGGGGAAGAAAATGAAAATTAATAGAATGAGCTATAGAGAAGTTTTCGAGAAGCGGAGATTTGAAAAGTTCAGCAAAAGACTTCCGAAGCTGTCGGGCAGCACCTACAAAGTTTGTCCCACACTCAGAGTGTAGGTTAGTACACAGTCCTCTTCTTGACACAAATTGTGTTAACGCAGCAACAAAATTGTCAGCAGTGAGATTGGTTACAACTTCGATGTGAATGGCTCTGGTGACAAAGCAAATGAAGATTGACAGGTAGGCCTTTTGAGTCGTGCAATAACGTAACTTGTTGAGTCTGATGGTGAGGGGCCCAGCATAGTCAACCCCAGTTCTTTCAAAGGCTCCAGCAGACGTAACTCTCCCAGCAGGCAATTCACCCATGAGGGGAGGGGTGTTCACAGGTCGACATCGGAAACACCTTATACATTTGAAAACTCTGGACCTAATGAGGGATCGGGCTGACAAGATCCAGAACTTCTGGGCCAACAGAGACTGCAGTAATTGTGGTGCGGCATATAAGTATTTAAGGTGATAATGATCTATCAAGGCATGGACTGCTACATGATCTTTGGGAAGCAGAATGAGGTGTTTGACTGCAAATTTCAGGGTGGTGTTTGATAATCGACCGCCCACCCGGAGCACTCCACGGGAGTCCAAAAAAGAAGCCAAGTGTTGAATTCGGGTAGAGCAAAGTTTCCCTCCCTTGAGACGTTCCAGTTCTTCATGCAGGTAAGTATGTTGAATTAACTTGCAAATTATAAGAACAGCTTCCACCAATTCCTTGAAACTTACGGAACCCGTGTTACATGGTTTTTTTCCGAGTCCGCTGGACGAAGCGCCTTACGTAGGGGATGACCCGAACCAACTTAGACCAGGTAGAAACTCGTTGAAAGACAGGGAGTTCAACAGGAACTTCACGAGTGTTAACCAGAGCCAGTTGAGAAGACTTTTGCTCTGGGAGATTGTCACTACTATCAGCTACCGTGGACTTAGGCCATTGTTCCTGGGGTTTACTTAGCCAATTGGGACCGTGCCACCAGAGTGGATGAGACAGAAGATCTGGAGGGAGAATGCCACGAGACGCACAGTCAGCCGGATTGTCTTGAGAAGCCACATGCTTCCTCAACTGAGGGGGAACCCATTCTTGGATCTGGGAGATTCTATTGGCCACAAAGGTTTTCAACAAATTGGGGGGAGTTTTAATCCAGGCCAGAGTAACACTAGAATCAGTCCAAGCATAAGTTGCAGTAATATGCAAATGATGGCTAAGGAATTTGTGACAATAGAAGATCAATTTAGCCAGTAGATGAGCCCCACACAATTCTAGCCTAGGAAGAGATACTTGTTTCAAGGGTGCTACTCGTGCCTTGGCCATGACCAATTGCACACACGCCTTCCCTTCGCCATTCATACTCCTCAAATACACCACAGCAGCAAAGGCCCTCTCAGATGCATCGGAAAACCCGTGTAGTTCCACTCCGACAGCATTGACACAAATGAAGCATGGGACACTAAGTGTTTCCAGATCAGTAAGGCCATCCATGAAGCGATTCCACCTAGTTTGAGTGGCTTAAGGTAAAGGATCATCCCAACCAAGCCCTTGTGTCCACAACCACTGCATCAGAACTTTGGCCCAAACAGTCACTGGAGTGAGCCAACCCGACTGAATATTTATACAATATGAGAATGAATCTTTTGATGAGTTCCAGTACAGACCAAGGATATTCACAACTGGTCCCGATGAAAAGTCCAGTACCCTTGGATTCTCACAATGGTCTGCAGGCAAATCACTGAGGAGCTGGGGTTGGTTGCTCGACCACTTCCGTAACTCAAACCCACCACGCATCAAGAGTTTGACAAGTTGATTTTTCAACACCTGAGCTTCATCAAATGACATAGCACCTATTATGACATCATCCACAAAGATGTGATTGTCAAGGGCATTGGCAGCTAACGGATACCTTTCACCTTCATCGAATGCCAGTTGGCGCAGTAGTGTACAAATTGCTAAGAAGGGAGAAGGGGAAAGGCCATAGGTGATGGTATTAAGCTGGCAAATTTCAAACGGTTGAGAAGGGTCTTCGCGCCAGAGAATGAGTTGGCAGTAATATGCAAATGCTGGCTAAGGAATTTGTGACAATAGAAGATCAATTTAGCCAGTAGATGAGCCCCACACAATTCTGACCAACACTTGTCGGTACATTTGTTTAATATCGCAGGAGAAGACGACACTGTAAAGCCGAAATCTTAGGATTACATCATTAATGGAATTCTGGTGTTTAGGACCTGGAAGTAATATGTCATTTAATGAAATGCCATTCAATGTCTTTGCACTGTCATCGAAGACAACCCTCAATTTCGTTGTTGAACTAGACAGTTTTAGGACCCCATGATGAGGAATGAAACACTCTGTAGGACGTCCTGTGTGTTCCTGTTTCAATGACTTACCCGAAGGGACATATGGTTCCATGTGGCCCTTTTGAATATAGTCAGCCATGAACTCTGTATACATGGTTTTCAGTTCAGGTTGTGCAGAGAGTTTCTTTTCGAGGGAATAGAATCAACGTTTAGCACTTTCATACGAGTCTCCCAACGGTTGGGACTGGAGCTTAAATGGAAGACAAACCTTGTATCGCCCTGTGTCTTCTCGTGAGTGAGTAGCCATGAAATGCTTTTCATAAAACTCATCTTCAGGAGGCCTTTGAGTGACATTAGGGGGTTCTTCAGTTTCCCAGAACTGCTTCAGGATGGCATCCAGTGAGTCATCCGTGCCCACAAACATCGAGACTAGACTTGCCTGAGGCTCTGGTACAGTTTCTGGACACTCCCCCAATAACACCCATCCCAACCTGGACTCCAAGACTACTGGCATATGCTGTCCTAACTCCAACTGCCCACTCATACCAACACGAGCACAAACATCTGCACCAAGCAATATATCAATGGCTGCAGGCTTATCGAAGTGAGGATCTGCCAAGGGAAGGGATCCTAACTGAGCACGAACACACGAGTCAACAGAAGCCCGAGGCAAATTACTAGTAATCTTAGACACAACAAAAAGTGGGTGGGAAAAAGTTCACCGAGGGTCTATAGCTGACTCAAGGCGACAATTGATTTCGCCCCTTAAACTGACAACGCCGTGACCAAGACCCACGACTCTTTCACCTGCTTTGTGTAAGGGCAGTGAAAGTATTTCAGCTGATGCTTCAGAGATAAATGAGGCCTGAGCAGCACTATCCAGCCGCATGATATGAGGCTTGCTATCGGCACTGTAAGCCTTCACCAAGGCTGTGGACAAAAGAACTGATGTGTGATCCCGAGCTGACAAACCTGCAAATGTTTCATCTGGAGGATTGGTGAGGTCCAAACCTTTCTCTCGTGAACTAGAAGGTACACTGGACGTATCTAAGTGAAGAAGAGTATGATGCCTTTGTTTACAACGGTAACATGATCGCAGAGA
>PNEQ01041134.1:0-10838 GCA_003012365.1 Medauroidea extradentata
CAGAATCAGAGATGTTAGAACTGGTATACTATAGAAACACGTGCTTTAGAACAGTCGTATAATAGAAACACACATCTAAGAACTGTCATACTTTAGAAACACATAATATAGAACTGGCATTGCTTAGAACATTCTGTCTTCTGTGTTTCTGTGGTATGTGTTTCTATCGTGTGTGTTTCTAACATCAGACAGCACCCCCACAGACAGCAGAGCTGTCGCTGTTAGTGGCACGGACAAACTTAAGACTACTGTTCACGCGTTATAAATTCACTGCGAACAACGAAAAGACTTGATCGTACGTTTGGGAGTTTCGAATGTGAAGATTCATAGAACCACTGATTTATTTTTAGTATCAAGGAAATAAGCTAATATAGTACCCTAGAACATCTCTATGGCACCCTAAGCGCTTACTTTGCAGCGAATGGTCTTCTATGGAATTTTAATAATACCAAGTCAAAGCACATTTAGAAAAGTTAGTGTGAACGTGTTTTGCACAACAAGACATTTAAAAGAAACAAATGGTTGAATCACACACTTCTGTTCCGACTCTGGCGGTAAGATTTTTGTATAAGTTTCACGCCTTAAACACTTTTTATGGATTATAATAAAATAAAGGTTTGAAGTTATGCTTTACGTGTAAAAAATTTCTCTAATAAATTTCATATGCCTGCAAAACTATCAAATCACAGCTTTTTTTTTTTTGCGATAACTTTCAGTCCTACTTTGATGACATTATAACTCTACCTCCCGACAATTTTGAAAGTTCTAGTGCTCATTCTGTAATTTAAAAGGAATATACCTTCTAGTATTCTCCTAACTTTTACGAGTTTACCCTAAAACCTTCCCCAGTACCTCTAACTAATGGACAACCAAAATTTTTAGTCCAAGCAATTTTATGATTACATTATTAACTCAGCGCTACAAATGATTCATCGTATATATCTGCCTCCTTGTATAACTACGAGTAGCTAAACTAATACCCAAATCTTTAATTAATTGTAAAGTAAGTATTACTTCACCTACCTCTATACAACATACATAGTAACGCTGATTTGTACGACGCCCAACCGAAAGTATTTACGACTATAATTAAGATATTTGTTACAATATTTGATTTTTATTACTCTCACTGTTAGATAAGATTAACATTTTTGGGGCGTTACAGGTAACAGGACGCAAAACAAAGTTTTCTACTATTGATGGGTTTTATTTGGATTTAGAGTCAATCTTCATTTGTTACAAAAATATTTTACAATAGTCAAATATATTAATTCTTAAGAGTGTATTTTATTTCATAAATATTTCACCGTATGATGTTGATGTTTCAATTACATTTTATTTGCATTGGTATACTAACTAATACGTAGTACGAATCGCAGTGCTTGGTAAACTATGTTAGAATCACTGTTTAGTAACGTTTAGCTGTTTTTCGTCTGCAAACATTCCTATGGCGGTTAAGAAACTATAGTGCTAGTATAGCCAGTCACATTTGACTCGAGGTCAACGTGCTGCAGCCAAAAGCCAGCTGTAATAATGTGAAGGTCTTGTCAAGGTGAATGCTGGAATCTGAAGGTAGGTACCGCCCGCATAATGGTTTTGTGAAAAGTAACGCTAAATGTGAATGGTAAATTATTGACGATCGAGAAGAATTTCTGTTGCTGTGCAAATGGCGAAATTTGAGAAAGGAAAACTATTCCTGTGGCTATTATATTGATTACATTTTGTGTTAAAATTTGTATTCAGTATGTCAAAGCAGTATTTTCGTTCCCGATTGAAATCATAAATTATAATTGTCACAGGCAGTGTTATGAACATTATAAGGAATATTAGAGGAACATCCTTTTCATATTTGTTTTCGAATACACATAGGTATATATATACTTCGGCTTGAAATATAAACATGACAATAAAATATGAATGAAGTATTTCATTGTGTAATTATAACTACATACGTTCAGAATGTTATAAAGCACAAACATTTAAAACTAATGTATCGTTGCGAAATAATATTTTAGTGTTCATGAATACTAAATTCAACAAAGCAAATAGGTTTTGCTATTCTGACGGAACAATAACTGCGATTTAGGCAGTGTTATGAACGTTAGAGTGAAGCTGGGAAGAATATTATTTTAATTTTTTTTTCGAATACACTTAATTTAAACTCAGGCATGGAATATTAATTTGACAACTAAGACATTAAAAATACGGCATGTCATTATATAATTAATAACTACATACTACCAAAACGTTATAAAACATAAACACGTAAATCTTATGTACCGTAGCGTATTAGTACTCTAGTGTTATCAACGTATTTCCTTTTTATAAGGAAAGGACTCGCGGGTGGTACTTCTTCCGCACATTAATATTTCTGAAACACAAACCTATAGAACTAAACTTCGAATATTTTGAAAAAAATTATTTTCATTCCAAGTGTTTGGTGACATAGAAAGCTCACACAAATGTCAAAAATGTTGTAGCATAGTAACTTTCTAAACCATTTGAACACATAGTTTACTATTAAAGATAGTTAATTTTGAACTGCTATTTTGTTATATGTTAATCGTAGTTTCTTAGCATTAAGGTATTTGTAAGATTGTGTGGTGCATGATTTATACAGGCTGTTCGAAAGGAAACATCCGCATAATATGCACAATATGCGAATCCTGGGCTAAATATGAGATAAAAATGTAAGTGGCAAAATGTTTTACGATGACATTTTCCATGCACAATGTGGCAGCATGGCACTGTGCTTAGTTCTCTCTTGCGCTCCAGGGATACCTTACTTTTACCTTACCAATACTGTTCTGACCTGCATATCATGGGTACGGGTTAAAATCCTGAACAAACTAAACACGATTATACGTTTACTTGATGTAATATACATAAAATAAAACCTGGACGTGTAGCAAGAGAAGGTACTGTCTCCGTGCAGTGTTGCGGCATAGTGCATGTAAAAAGATGTAGGCCCCTACGACTTTTGCCACTTACATTTTCTTCTTTAATTTAGCCCAGGATTTGCGTGGCTTGTATATTATGTGGTGGTTTATGGACATACTCTATATACATTATTTAAACATTATCTTTGCTGAATGCTTTATTCGTATTTTTAATATTGTATAATACGTATCATTACAGGAATTACGTGCAAAACAAAGTGCCAGGGATCATGGTGGACTTCGGAAACCTTGAGAAGTCATCAAGAAATCGTTGGGTATGTCCCAATGACCGTCAATTATCACTCAGGGCAAAGTGAGTAAAACATGCCCTTGTGATATTTAACATGATTCTCAAGTGAATATGATTATTTGTGTATTCATATTCTAATGATATTAATTTTACCCTAAGAACTAGGCTACTATTAATATGACAGAAAAGAAATATTTAAATGCGTGTTTCTAGTTTTGTTCGGTTTTTCGAAAATATCACGTACTTAGCGTAGTACAGATTAATGTTTGTTAAATCCTACTTCTGTCAAACACGATATTATGGACTTTAAAAGATTACAGTTTAACCATATATTGTTGTCAATTAAAAAGCCTTAAATAATATTAATTTACCAGCTGTTCACTGCTTAGGTATAGACTGAATGTACGATTTCTTTTGAATAAATTGTTCAATCATTTTTATTTGGTAAACTATTTTAGCTCGACCAAGCAATAAAATTATAACAATTTTGCACTCTTTATTACTGAAGACACCCATGCACTTTTACACATAAAATAGCAAACATTATTGTTATAAATAAATGTATGGTTGAAAATGTCTCGCAAAGGCATCTTATACGCATACAAGATAATTGTTTTTAATGTGAAATTGATATATTAAAAAATAGGCATATTTTATTGATGTACAGAAACTTTATTTTCAAACATGTAGAAGATGTCAGCACGAGTGCATTAATCTTCCGGTATGACGATTATGAAAAAATAAGCCAATTTGATTTTGAAATTTCTGTGTAGTGCGAAATAAAGTGGTAGAACAGTAAACTTTATGTTGAATGTAATTTTTTTATCTTAAAATCAAATAACACTCGACATCGAAAAAATATATACTCTTAATGGTTAAAAACAGGTATGGTGAAGAAGCAAATTTTCATGTATTTATTAAATGGATCGTTGTCCTTATAAAGTTTTTCTTTTTGCGGTAAAATTAAGAAACGGAGACGAACGACACTATTGCACTCTGGTATGGTATTTTTCCAGTAAGACATTGTGTAAAGCACCTTGTTGTATAGTGTGGGGTCAAAAACTTACTGTGTAAAAATCTGTAAATACGTGAATAATCAGCGCTACCTGAAGGCGACTATACAATAAAATTAAAATAAAACCACAACATAGTGGGTTGAATATGTGCTTAGTATTTTTTTTTATTGGGCTTTATGTCTTACCGACTGTGATGTTATTAATTACGGTGACACATAACTCTGCACAGGCATAGCGACTGTGAGAGCAATCGGCCATGGTTAACGTTAGGTAACATCACAGCATTTACATGAAGCGTTTTTGGGAAACTGTGGAACACCGTAACGAGGATAACCGGAGCTAGGGATCGAACCCAGATCCTCCCAAATGCGAGTCCAAAACCTTACTATTTCGTTTGGCTTGAGCCTATGTGGGTAACTATGAATCAAGACTGTGGGCAGAAAACCAAATCGCGGGTAGATGTATGCGGGTATTTACGAAATGAATTGTAGTCGGTTGAAGCCAGAGCCTATATCCTAATACTTATTCCTACACTTGACGGTACTATGCTCTACTAATATCAGTTTCTACATCATCACACAGTTCCGCGCGTATCACAACCAAGGTGATAAAGGAGAGGTTTTTCCGTGGTATTGCAGCGTCTACTCACTTGAACTGTGTTTTTATTACATGCATGATAAAATCATTCAATTTGCACAAATAAACTTTATTTCCTACAACTGTTACTATATACAACATGTATACCTCTCCATGGTTTTCTCTCGACTACCGCTAGTCCCTATGCTTGTTCAACGCCACCTTCCCGTCAGGCGACAGGGTCCACACACCACATAAAAACTGAAGCTCTAGCATGCCCCCCCCCAAAAAGGCTGAGACCACTTTTATATTACTGGACACGTTACAGAAAAACACAAGTCAATTACAACAAAAATAAAGAGTAAGGCGTACACGACATGCTCATAAATACATAAGAAACAATTGTAAGATTGTATGCAACAGAGAAATTGTTTTGATCACTTTCACATTTTCATTTCACTCCACATTAGCTGCATGGTTATATGCAACATTTAGCATGATCAATTATAGGAAGTTGACATAGTTTTTTGTGGGTCTCTTGTAGAATCCAGAAGGGGTTAGGGCAGTGGCTGCTCGTACTAGATCAGCAGATCCTAGGTGTACCTCTTCAACGGCTCTCATGCGCCAGCATAATGGTGGTACATTGCTTTCTTTGAGTACCACCAATCTGCCAACCTGTAAGTTTGCAGATAGTGATGTCAATTTTCTCCTTCATTGTAACCAGATCAAATAGTCAGACGACCGTTTGCACCAAACCTTCGAAAATTTTGTGGAAGTCGTTTCCATCTGGACAGCAAGCTAAGTCTATCATCTTCTCCATCTGGTTCGGGGATGTTGGTGATAGGACAACCAATGAGGAGATGGCCTGGTGTAAAAGGTGATGGGTCATAGGGTCACTGGAAATAGCAATGAGGTGTCTGGAACTCAAACAAGCTTCGATTAAGTTGTCAGTGTGCTAAGCTCTCCGTAAGTCATATACGAGATTACTTTTACTCTGCTTGAGTGAAATTTAAGGGACATTATCCCAACTTCCCACATAGGCTACCATCAAAATGAGGTGCTCGCACTGAGAAAAAAATTTTGTTGGTGCAAACAAAGTTTGTTTGAATCAACCAAATCATTTGTTTGTATAGGGGCAATTAGATATTTGTTTGCTCGTACCAAATTATTTCGTTCTTTCGATTTGTTTGAGAGAAATAACTGAATATTGTTAGCAGTACCAAATATTTAGTTGGCAATAAAAATTATTTCGTTGGTCATATTAAATGGACACGCAATATTTTAAGAACTAAAAAATATATATATTTTATAATCTTAAAAAAATTTCTAAAATGTTAAGACCTAAAAAAAAGTATGATTGGACCAGGATTTGATCCACTATCCCTTCGCTTACTTCTTTCTTATGATGACCTAACCAACTTTTTTTTACATAAAATGTTTGGTACAATGGCTAGGCTAACGCCTCGCCACTGCACCATACATTACCCCCCCTCCCCTTTTAAGTTAATCAATGCATTTCCCCAGTAGCTTCGTATCGTGTAGTTGTCGTGGTAATGGTAAGGTGTCTTCTGGCACACAGACAAGACGAACACAAACACCCAATCCTGAACCCGAGGAGGTGGTTGTAAATGTCACCTCCCCGGCCGGGAATCGAACCCGGGACCCTTGCCTCAGCAACCAGGAGCGCTAACCACTGAGCCAAGTGGCCGGACTCCAACTGAGCTACGAGTGCTTTTGTGATCATGGGATTGTTATTTGTATGGGAATAGTTATGCCTAATATTAAATTACGATTGTACTGTTTTATTTTCAAACATTTTTGTCTTCCGTCTGCGAAAATGTAAACGACTACAAATAATATCACCAAATTATTGCCGTGCACCGCAGCACAAAGAACGAGACGTGCAGCTGCGGTGTTTCCCAAGTTTATAGCATTTTCCGTAGTGATCGATCGAATAAACCACTTTGAAATAGCTACAATACTTTAATAATGCTGATTAACAGTTTAGACGTCCTACTTGTCGCATAAGCTTATACTTTGAATGTTGAGGTATACAGCGTTCGCCATCTTTTCGCTCACGCACGCCAGCCTGCCATCTTCATCAAGTCAACCAAACGGATTTAGTTTCGCCAACAAAATCATTTAGTCCATCGAAAAAAATGTTTTGGTTCAAAGCACATCACTTATAACTAACAATATTATTTTGTTGACAAGCTGTAACAAGTTGTTTGTTTACACAAAATATTTATTCGACGTCCTTTAGTAACCAAATATACGTTTGGCACAAACAAAGTGCGTTTAAATGAATAGTTTGGCCGAGAGAAATAAATGCATTTGTTTGGTGGACTCCAAGTTTGGTCTTACCAACAAAATGTTGTTTAGCTGAAGCAAACATCACCCAAACAAATATATTTAGTATAATGAAACAATTCTTTCTCTCAGTGCGGGGTGCGATGAAGTGCCTTTTGATTCGTTCTTGAATGGTACAGCCAAAAAGTTGACACCCGTGATTTTCATTCTTGAAAATTATGTGCAACTTTTGCAGTTGTTTCTGAACTCTATCAAAATAGCTTCCATTGTCGCTGAAATAGTTTTCACACCGACCATGACGTGATACGAATCTTCGCAAGGCTGCTAAGAATACTTGCATGGACATGTCACCAACAACCTCAAGTTGGATTGCTCTTGTAGTCAGGCGAATGAAAATCGCAACGTAACTCTTAATACGGGGTTTACTACTACATAAATGGGACCGGCATAGTCCACGCCACATTTGATAATTGACAGTGGTGTTTCAACTCAACAGTGTGGTAGCTGACACGGGGGCGCAGAGTTTGCCCTAATTTCGTTTGTCCTAAACCCATTTCTTACGGATTCTTAGCTTGTACTTAATTTGTCCAAAAATCATGTATCCTAAAATGTGTTTGTCCCAAAGTCGTTTGTCCTAAAGGCGATTTGTCCTAATGTCACTTGTCCTAAAATAAAATGTCCTAAAATCGTTTACCGTAAAGTCATTTGTCCTAAGGTCGTTTGTCCTAATGAGAGTTTGTCCTAAATTCGTTTATCCAATAACTTGTTTTCTTAAATCTTATACTTTTTCGCATATTAGTACATTCGCTGCATTGACTACGTGCAAGTATAGAAATCGCTCATATACTATCATCGAACACTAGATATATTCTTATTTTGTCACTACGAGCGCCAATGTCGCGTCATGTGTGTTTTGACAAAACACACTGTAATGGTCAGCTTGTGAACTTGCTCGGAACTAACAACAGCTGTAGAATACGCAGAGTGTATATGCTGTGTGGGCTTAATAATATAAAGTAGTCCTGCATTTATTTAGACAATATTTATTAGTAAATAGCCAAAAAAATTATAACAAAATTTTTGTAAGGAGCAAATACAGCCGTTAAATTTAACGTTTATAAATACTCTACTAAATTAACTCCGACTTTTATGTCCGTGACAATACCTTAAAATATATTTTTTCGTAAATTTATATTAAACGAAAACATGTGTCGTAAAAACAGACAGTAAACTTGTAAAAAACTTCACTACGTGATTTAATAAATAATTAGAAAAACTGTAATATAACTTTATGCAGGCAGCGTACGTGTAATTGCCATGTTTTAACAGTAATTTTATAGCGATAATAAAAAGATTCAACGGCTTCTACAGGTGAATTGATTAAATAATTAAATACTTAAAATATTTTTACGCCTCGTTGACAGCGATGATGTTAGGGAAGGTTACATAGAATTATATAGAAGGACAGGAGCTGGGAGAGGAATCAGCCATAGGCTATTCAAATATTCGCGTAGAGCGGTTTCGAAAACAATGGATAAACAAAATGAGGACCGCCGTAGCAGGGAACCAAGCCTGTTTCCTCCCTAATGCAAGTCCAACGTGTTATCTATGCGCCAGTACGCTCTGTTTGTATTACAGATATGCAGTTAACTAACGTAATGTTGTTTAGTAGAAGCTGTGATAAAACAGACTAATAAAACTTTACTGTTTAATTGTGTGTTATTTAGCCATTTATTAAGAACTTAGTGCAGTTGTGATACATTTAAGTGGCATCGTAGGTGAGCTTGTATTGACACAGAAAGATTTTGTTTATGCATTGCGTGATTTATGTTTTGTAATTGTTTAAGACACCGTATATGTGAATTTATTAATTGAATAAGTGTTCGAAAATTGCGCGCAATATGGGAGTCGGAATTTTTTCACGCGAACGGGAGGTACGACTAGATTATTTGCCTAAATCCATAATAAAAATTAGGTTCCGACTGGTGGTACATCACCGGGAAAAGTATACAGACATTTTTGTATGTAACAGTTTTAATTTGCAATTAGAATTAAGTTTTCAAAGGTCTTTAAAAATCTAAATACTTATATTTCTCTCCCTTAGCTATTTGCAACTAAAAAAAAACCAAAATGTACTATTGTCTAGCAGTGTTATTACAATGCTTATGTATTTTCATACATTTTAACGTTAGAAGTGGCAGAAATGTATTTGACAAAAATGTTATTTGAACTTTGTTTATAGCTTAAGCTGATGAACCGAAAACAAATATTGATTGAATAAGTGTCTCTTTTTTTTTACATTTAACATTTAAATTAATATCAACTGTGATAGTGGAATTAATAGCTTACCTTGATCATAGCAATTTCGATTTAAAATTTAAGTCGTTCCTGAATATTTGTAGGTATTGTTAGAGCGTGTTCCAGAAATCATTTTAGACGTGATGTAGTTTTATGTTAATTGATTTCGGGTCGAAACGTACCACTCTGAAATTGACGTATGCTTCCAGTCGTACATGTGACATTATACAGGCGTAGCATAATTCCTTGTCAGTATTTTAGGAAACAATACTCACATCTCGTTAAATGAAAATCCTCCGTTTCTGGACGGATCCACGCACAAGATGCACAGTGCACAGTGAACTAAATGGAAATGTTACTGTAGGGTCCAAACGTAGAGCGGTCAGCGCAGGGTGAGGGTCTAGAGCAACATAGTGGCTGTCGAGGCGCGCGCAGCTCGGTAGGTGCAGCGCTCGTCATAAAAACATTAGCCCACAGCACACGATACAAGACATGAGGACAGTGCAAAGTGAACTACCTGGAAATGTTACTGTAGGGTACAAACTTAGTGGCTTTCAGTGCGAATGTGAGGGGACTAAAGGAACAGAGGGGCTGTCGATGCGCGCGCAACTCGGTAGGAGCAGCGCTCATCCTGAAAACTTTAGCACACATCACATGATACAAGACGTGACGACAGTGCATAGTGAACTGACTGGAAAAGTAACTATAGGGTCCAAACGTAGTGGCTGTCAGTGCGGGGGTGAAGAAGCTAAATAAACATAGTGGCTGTCGTAGCGAGCGCAGCTCCGAAGGTGCAGCGCTCATCCTGAAAAAATTAGCCCACAGCACATGATACAAGACGTGAGGACAGTGCATAGTGAACTGACTGGAAAAGTTACTGTAGGGTCCAAACTATGAGGCTGTCAGCGCGAGAGAGGGGGATAGAGCAACATAGGGGCTGTCAATGCGCGCGCAGCTCGGTATGTGCAGAGCTCATCCTGAAAAAATTAGACCACAGTGCATGATACAAGACGTGAGGACAGTGCATAGTGAACTGTCTGGAAATGTTACTGTAGTGTCCGAATATAGTGGCTGTCAGC
Organism: Medauroidea extradentata; assembly: GCA_003012365.1. Classification (NCBI taxonomy): domain Eukaryota; kingdom Metazoa; phylum Arthropoda; class Insecta; order Phasmatodea; family Phasmatidae; genus Medauroidea; species Medauroidea extradentata. Next base: position 10,469 of record PNEQ01041134.1, read on the forward strand.
GCGGTGGTGAGGGGGCTAGAGCAACATAGTGGCTGTCGAAGCGAGCGCAGCTCGGTATGTGCAGCGCTTATCCTGAAAAAAATTAGCCCACAATGCATGTTACAAGACGTGAGGACAAGTGCATAGTGAACTGACTGGAAATTTTGGGAGTGTCTCAGTTGCCCGTGAAGGAATCTTGCCCGCCGTACTTCCCCTATTCTGGCCGTGTCCCCTACCAACTTTCTGACGTCTACGCACCTCCCACCGGTTACTGCAGTCTCCACCCCTCAGAACCCTTCTGCCTCGTTCCTTTTTGTTCCGCCTCTGTTACAGGGTGTACAAAATTACTCAATATTCTTCTATCAACAAACAAATACTGTTTAATACTGTT
>PNEQ01041135.1:0-10840 GCA_003012365.1 Medauroidea extradentata
ATTTTCATGCTAAAATATGTGATACTTTGGGTGCAAGAATCTAAAAATCCATTGTGTTCATTGCAACGGAAAAATTCAGATAGAAACTTTGATGTATTAGTGACAAAACAATGTAGCGATTTTGTGATAGAGATATTAGTTCATTTTGGAAAAATTATTTTCGAAATCACTGCAAAACTACCAGGCATGGCCTTAACACAAGTTTTGCTAATGTAATAAGATCAACGCTGACAGCTAAAGAACTGCGGTGACATCAACAACGGCAGTATTTTTTTTTTTGAAGCTGTAGGTCTTTCGCAGTAACGTGTGCTTGTTTCAAATCCATAAATAGAAGTAAGCAGATATTGTCTGTTCACAGTAAATTGAACACTCCCCAATAATTATAATAACAAAAAAACACATATTTTACTGGGGCCATAGATGATAAGTTTCTAGAGCGGTGAAATCTTTACGCAGTTTTTGTTACATCGAAATTTTCATATTGGGACAATATAAATATTTAAATAATGGGTTGAAGAAAATTTTCGGTACTGCTCACTTTAACGTGAATAAGTTATAGTTACTGTAGCTAAGCCTGGGATTACTATGTATTCACGTTCACTTTACTTTAACTTTCACGCAAGCAGGAAACACCTTGGCAAATGTACTTGAACGGGTCCTGTCACAATCGCGCCACTTTATATTTACGTTCACTTTCACGTAATGAAATGCTTGTCAATTTCAAGCTTTTAAGTTAAATCTATAAGTGAAGTTATACCATGTGATCGCCTGGGCCAATTACATTTCGGGGGAGTTAATGTCCTCTATTGTGTCATGTTATCTATGATTATTAATTTCAAGGTTCTCTCAGGGCATTTTCCATTACTTGCTTGCAGCTTACGTGAAAGATCGTAATATAGCACCTCAATTGATTTCGTATTTCGTAATCGTGAACGTTAAAAAATGGTATGTGATACGTGAACGTAAAGGCATCGTAATCCCGGCCTAATAGTTATTATGAATGCAAACAATAATACTGGGATCACGGTTGCGCTAAGGCGGCTTCGATCCCCGGTATGGGAAACGTATGGTCTTATTTCACTTTGTGTTCTAAGTCTCGGCAGACACCCACCAGAGTCTGCAGTTGGGAAGCGTTGCCCAAAACTCGTATACGCTAGCTATAGTCTGGTTATCTACTCACTACTTTGTGTGGTCACCTGATGAATATTTTTTTCACTGGTCCTTAAAAGAAACCTCACCATCGCCTCAGTTACAGATTACGCCTGGTTAAATCACCTCGCGCAGTTAATAGCAATGCACACAGTCAGTATGATAACTGCTCAGGAATAATACGTAAAAATCCTCGCATTTAGTTATCTCCAAAAACCTCACGTCTGTGCTTCGCTCCTGTTGACTGTTTCGGGGGAAAATAATAAGTATGACAAATATTACTTCATACTTGGTGCGAAATTTTTCACTCGTTAGGCCTACAAGAGGTACACTTCCGTGCTTAAAGTATTTGCATTCGTTAAACAAACATAAACAAATTACTGATAGTGAATTCAATGTGAAAATTAAATTTAACAGAATTTTTAATGTTGTTGCTATAGATAAATATAGCGGCTTATAAGTTTCACTATATTTGTTGGGAATTTAAATTATTTAATATATTTAATTCAGTTTGGGTTTGAAAGCATGGAAATATGTTCAATTTTAGACTCAGTTAAAATGTTCTTTGAATATGTTCAACTCAAACATATTTATGTTCTCTAAGGTCACTACTGCGTTATCCGTATATTCAAAACAGATAGTTGGTTCCTTAGGTCAGCATTGGTATTATATTTCCTTAAACAACCAATTTTCGATTAAATGCCACTGACTTAACATTTAAATTAATTTAGGTGCATCATCAAAGAACAATAAAAATATCAAGTTACGGTAGCCACCGTTAATAAAATAATTTATAACATTTTTAGAAAAGTAAATGTGGTGGTAAAAATAATTATATATCCTACTAGTCACAAAAAACCAGCGGTGTTTACATTCCTAAAGGAAGCTCACACATTTCCAAAGCATTCTCCATGTTAAAAAAAATCTTAGGAGAAAAAATTAATGAAATCTACTGAAGTAACTAATAGTGCACATATGAGTACTTTACTAGAACTGGAATAAATTTACAAAGTTTCCGAAGCACATTTAAGGCAAGGAAATTAAATTTTTAATGAAATCCTAGTATTGCATAATTTAACAGTACTTATAAATAAATATTATGTATACTAACAAACATATCTCACTATGTTCGCACTGGTATTCTGCAAATAGCCATCTGGACTTCGACTTTAATTATTATTCAAATTTTCGAAAACGTAAAACTCACGTATACCTCAATTAAGCGATAATTGTGTACGACACGATAAAAACAAAATTATTGTAAGCTACGGTAAACTCAAAACTTATTTAACATTCAAATGCTAATGTTTTCATTAGTTTACGCGCATTTAGATACACAAAAATACTATTTTGCTCAAACAAATGTACTGATGCTACATTGCACCCGTGTTTCAGTCACGCCACTGCCATTCGGTTTTTCATTGCAGTCGCAATTTTTCGATATTAAGTACTGGAACGTTCCTGGAAAAATACATGTATAAATTATTTACTTAATTTTACTGCAAAATTACAGTTTATTAAATAAAAGTAATTTATTTATTAATTATTTTATTTCGCGAAATTTTATTGAAGATTTGCAACAAAAAATTACCTCACGCGGCCTTATATTACAATATGAGTGTGAATGAGTGTTGTTATACATGCGCTACATATGAGGTAATATGGTTATACGATACTGTGAAAGCAATGGATACTTTAACGCCCCATCTTATTTCTTCGCAGTTTTTTTTCTTTTGTCACAGGTCGATCAGCGGGTGGCGTAGATACGAGTTGACAAGTATGCCAAACTGACGTGACCAAGTGACCTGGGTTATCGCAAGGTTCCCCTCTTCAAGGAACTCTTGTATACCGAAAGGCAAGCCATTCTGCCGAGACCGACGAGCAGTATACAGAACTCATGCAGAAATATATTTGTTGCAAAACTTCTCAAAGAGCGTGAGATATGTCTCCTTAGGATTATAATTACAATATTGTTACGCTTGTGCTATTTCCAGGTCCTCCTTTGATTAAAAAAAATGGTACTTTTTCGTAAAAAAGACAGGTAAAAATTGGTATTTTTGCTCTCTTTTGTGGGAATGAACATATTGGTAGATAATATTTAAAAATTTTAAGGCACTACAGAACTTACCCGTTATTACTATACGTTAAAATGATGGAGTTACAAATGAAGGTGTCATAGAGTCGTGTAATAGGTGAGAAGACAGCAAGTCAGTTCAGCGTGCTGCTGTCGGCTAGAATGAAGCGAATTGTGTATGACTTGATTAGCCTTTAGCACTTCCGCTTTTCTAGCCCTAGGACACGTTAATTACATTCATCCAGCAACGCCTAACTGGAGAACAAACATGAAAGACTGAAGGATTGGTTGAGCTTGTCGCACACATCAAATTCCTCCAAATTTCCTTGAAGTCAGTGCACTACAGATTTGAAAAATACTGTAGCAATTGAATTGGTCATTGTTAAATGGCTCCGTATTCAACATCAATAATTGTGTAAAATAAACTAAATCCTGAGACTTAGCATTTTAACCGAGTTTACAATCAAACCATTAGATTGTATTGTAGGCCTATGTATAGAATGTACGGAGTATTAATTTTCCAACTTCTGTCAGTCCAGCATACCAAAAATACCAACATCACCATTAAAAACCAATATTCTTGAACTTTCGACTTAGTGCATTTTAACAATGACACATTCAATTTGAACAGGGATTAATTTATCCTGTAAAAGCTCGCAAAGTCAATCAGTGGAAAAACTTTCGTTGGACATTTACTAAAAAAAACTACAAGCGTACTATCAAGTCACAGTTTCTGGCTGCATGATCTACCCAATGTCATTGCTGTGTCTAAGATTTCACAGTGTATGTACTGCAGGACATATGCATCACAATTCAGCTCGACTCTTCCTATGAGACTTAACAACTATGTTATGTACGTCTCAGCCATGTCACTTCAGCTCGCTCATCCTGAATAGGAGTGAGTGAGTGAAGAGATTTTGGTCAGCGCTTAACTTCAGGTCCTTACACTGTAAAAAAAAAGTTAGTAATATTACTCATAATATGTTTGGTAATATTCCCCATTCTTGAGAGGAAAATCTCATTTCCGAATATGTGTGGAAATTTTCGCAAGGTAGTGTATTCGCCACACAGACCACTCGGAACTTTCGCTCGCGTGTTATGTCAAATTGTCCTAGAGGACTTGCGCAAATTCGTAATGAAAAATTACATTACCAGTTGAGTAACTTTCCTTGACACGTGTTGAGTAATTTTCCCTCACTTGTAGAGGTAATTAGCTTCCATTACATGTAGAGTAAATTTACCAAAAAAAATTTTTACAGTGATAGCGCTGGTGTGACATGACGCTAGGTGAAAATTACAAGGTTATAAGCACCAAAATTTACGAAAATAAAATATTACTTTCAGTATGTTCTGTCTGAGAGTCTGTACATTCTAGCGGGCTTATTAATTTCCAACGAATTAATCAGGAATAAACAACCCAATCAGAATGTTCATATTATCACACAGAACGATGTAGTGTTAATATTTAATTTTTGTGAATTGTGGTGCTTACAACCTTTGAATTCTCACCCAGCGAGAGGTGAGAATGAAGCAGCCCTGACTGAAGGGGCGGGAACAACGGGGGATTCCGGAGAAGGCCTGCTGAACTGCTGAATCGTTCCTGAGTACGAAAACCGCAAATAACTTGACAAGCTGTATTATTGTGGAAATACGCCATGTTTCTTAGTATCTTTCTAAGATTTCTGGCACGACATAATATTGCAATGGCGTACGTCCAGAATAATGCAGCTTGTCATTCTGTCCCATTGCATGAAACATTCAAAGACATTACGCAAGTAACTTACAATTATTTCGGGGCTTCAATGTTAAGTAATTTCATTTCCATTGTAAAACAAAGCATATTGATATGCTGGCTTTTCTATATTAACAATCAAATTGAAGTTCAAAAGGTAGGAATGCTACAAGATGTGGATGTATCAAACACAGAAATTTAAGCGACTTATCTGATGTCGTCTTGATAATTCATATTTACATCCATTCGGGTTCACATTCGTTTAGCTGGCTTAAGTATTAAACAAGAAATTAGCATACGGGTTTGCTCTTAAACATTGTATGACGGTAAATACAGGGCTTAAAACTTTACCTAAACAGTGAAAAATAAATTAATTTCGCTTATTTCCCAATAGGCCTATTAGTAATAAAGTGCGCTTGAATATAATGTGGTTTATTAGCGTAATAAGCAAAGTTTTGACTTCACTATCACTCGGTTCTTTGAAAGTTGTGGATCACTAACCCGGGAATAAATTTTAATGAGAACTTTTAGTTAATTTATTTCTACTTTAATTTATTTTATTTAACGAATAGTATAATATTCAACAAAATATTACAAATCACTTAAACATGTTAATAACAAATACTCGTAGTACGCTTACTTAAATTGTGTTTCGATAGTTAAAATATTGAAATTGATCGCTTCCTTTTTAAAAGAAATGACAGAACATTTGTGTTTGTAGTCTGTATAAATGAACACGATGCTGTTCTCAAATCAGGTTACATCGTTCGGTGTGTCAATTTTCTTTATACTTGTTTACTTTCTGCGGAATCTTGGCTGACTATTGTTTGCTGGGTGCAAGTTCTGGTTACTATGATACTGGAATGAAAAGTTCGCAAGTCCTTTTCCTGGGTAGCACGTTGATGCTGTCCTCTGGGAGCGGACTGATACTGTCGCAGAATTGTCGGCACGGCTCTAAATGATAACAGTAGCGTGCATGGAGACTCCGACGACTACTTAGAATGTAAATTGCCTCGTCTCACAATATCTCTATGATTACCAATCATAGGTGACTCGGCCCGACGTATTTTCTGACTTGGCGAAATCTAAAGGGGTTCCGACTCCCGAAACAACGATGATGATGGCGCCTCAGCACACAATACTCTGCGTCTCGACGCCCGCCCGTCAGTTGCGCCCCTGCTCCGTCCTTTGCGGCTCGTCGACGTCTACCCTCTAACTCTAAGGAGTCTGGACGCCTAAATTCGACGCTTGACGGTGGCACTCTGCCCTAACGTCGCCGCGCCTCGCCGATGTCTCTCCCGGCTCGACAACGTCTGTCCACGCCCGGCGACGTTTTGCTTCTCTTTAGATTTGCGCCAAAACCCCCCGTCACTTGGCCAGCAAGCTCTGGTTTGTTTTTGGGCCAATCAAGAGTCAGCTTTCCATCGATGGCTCCGCCTCTCGAGGGCAACAATTCCGGCTAGAGCAGTATTTATTAAATAATGCTTAATTTATCTTTGCTATTAACGTGGAATTACATAAAATGGCTCCTTTACAAATAAACGTATATTATTTTTTAATTACTAACTATCTACAATGCAGTAACAACTTAAAAATCTATTGGCTTGAGCCCCGCCCCTCTTTCCCGTCTAGGGATATGGTTCGAGCGGGGGTGGGTGATGAGGCCCCAAGATACTCTCTGCACTTGCTTCTCTCTCGCTCGTTTTCACAAAGACACAGTATGAACCAGTCCTTATTTTCTATATAAAACTTGGTAAAGTAATGATACCTTAATGTGAACTATTTCATGTGATTGATTTATGCTATTTCGTTGACCCTGATGACTATTAAATATAATAAATCGAGGTGGTGATCGTATAGACTCGTCACAAGGTAGCAATTTACTGTCATTTTACACTTTTTGCACCCACAACGTATTTCTCTCCACCTGCTGTCATATAGTATGGAGATCCCTTGGTAACACCCTGGGGACCTTATAAGGGGAGTGTTAGAATAGTTTATTGCATTTTCAGTTTTTGAGCCATAATATAAATTAAGATTGTATTATCAAAATGTTCTCTTTGACAAAGTGTAGGACATATTCTTGATAAATTACTTGGCATAAATATTAATAGAATGTATCGTTAATTTTTCATGCAGAATCATTGCAAGGGAATAATAGGTTAACTTTCAAGAATTCACTCGCAATGATTCTGCATGACGAATTAATTAAAGATTTCATTATTACTTATGCCAAGCAGTTTACCAAGAATATATATACTATGCTATGTCGAAGAGAAAAATTTGATAATTCTATTTGAATAAATGCTATGGATGAAACACTGAAACACAGTATAATTTATTGCCTAACACCCCATAAGAAGCTGCAACATATATAGTGTAATATCGGAGTTACTGTCGCTCTTTCCTAGCTCTTGCCACGGTTGTAACGAATAAAAATGCTGACATTTATCTAGGAATGTGTAATATTAAGAACTGTCTTCCAATTTGTTGACGACTTAATAAAATCTGCTCAAAACCAGTTACTAAATGATAAATTAGAATTATAGTGATATTTGTTTCATTTTTTAAGTCGAAGGAGGGGAATGTTTTCACGGATTTTCAATTATCATTACATTTGAATTTTCTCTCCTGTCAAATTCTAATATAAAGCACCTGTTTCCAGAACTAGGTAACAATTCTGAATATTTTAACAGTATATTTCAGTAAAGAATACCGTTTATTTTTTTACACTTGTACTTAAAATTATGATTCTAAAAATGGTAAGTAATGGAGGTAAAAATCATTTGTGATCATTTTTAAGACCTTTTCACTAAAACGTCTCGAAACAAATAAAAAAGCTAGTTCCATGTGGTAACACACTTTATTCAGAACAGAAATGATAGTTTGCAATTAAATATTGCGTCAGACCAAAATCTGTTTCCGTCTATTTTCAATAAAATAATATGGCATAACTAGTATTAACTTACATTTCTCACATGTATACTTTTGTCTCTATCACGTAACTGTATAAATGAAGTCAAGTTAATCTGAGGTATTTGTACGGTGTCAAAATAGTGACTAGCAAACGGTTTTAATGTATGTTACGAGGCCGGTCTCAAACTATGTTATAGTTCAACTAGACCACACTCACAAAGTGCATGTTTTCACGATATTTGGTTGACTGACAAAGTATCCCACCTTTAGATAGGTTGTTGTTCATTAGCAAACAACACTTCGTACGTACATGTGGGGGCCGCGGTGGCAGAGAGGTCAGATCTCTCACCTCCCATCAAGGTAGTTTGGGTTCGACTCCCGGCGGGGTCGGTCCCCGGATCTTCACATGTGGGAATCCTGCCGGACGATGCCGTTGGTCGGCGGGTTTTCTCGGTGATCTCCCGTTTTCCCCGCACTTTCATTCCGGCACCACTCCCTACTCACATAATGTCATCCCTCACCAGCACTGAAGACCTAGATGTTAAGCACTGACCAAAAATCTCTCACTCAGTCACTTACGTACATGTGGTTGTCACGTCGTGATGATATATACTTCCATCAAGTATTACTTTGTCCGATTGGTAAACGACAGCCTGTATGCGTGTCAGAAAGTTTAAAAGCACACAATAACCTTGTACAGACTTTCCCTGTTAAGTATGTAGATAATTATGAATAGCCTAGCATATAGGTAGAGTGCACGAATACATGGCATCACACCACATAATTGACATACATCTTGTTAAGTATAGATAGTAATTATTATCATATGGGTGGTGCCCGCTTACATGGCATCGCACCCCAGAATCGACACATCTGAACTGGGACGCGCGTATGCATCTGTCAAACTCTGGAGTGTGTCAAGAAATTAGACACTTCTCTGAAGCTCTGACGAAATGTAAAGGATGAGAATGTGAGAGAACCCCAAGACAGCATTGCCGGCCAACGGAAATATCCACCGCGGTTTCCACGTACGAAATTTTTGATTTACCCAAACCAGGAATCGAACTCGGTTCGATGTTGTGAGGGGCGAGAGGTCTGACTTCTAACACCGCTTCTGTGAAGTTTTCAAATTTCATTTGAAACTAGAGGTGATTTTTTTTTTTTTTCATAAAACGTATCATGGAAGTAAACCAAAGCACACATTTACTTAGAAATGAAAATTCATCAATAAAAATGTATATAATCATACTACTTCGACTGCAGACTTCACTTAAAACGTCTAAATAATTATATTCGTAAAACTGATAAAACTCCGTCATTATGTATGGCTGTATATGTTTATATGTGTGTGTGGGTGTGTGTGTGTATGTGTTACACTAAATTAAACTCAGTTGTAGTGAAGTACAAGCTAATCAAATAAGTGTTATGCTCTTTTTTTTTACAGAAATGCAAATTCTGCTAATTTTATAAACATTCTTTAGCATAATGTTTTAGTTTATTCATGATTTTGCCTACACACTAGCTGTTTTATGAATACTTTGATTGTTATGTTTAGTAGTACAAAACATTCATATTACGTATTTCAACCGAGCAACTCACCTTTTTCTCCTCACTTGCTCGTTGCTAGCTATGAAACCGCTGACCGACCTAACCTGTGGTTGAACTTGCTCTTACCTAACATTAGTTTTGTTACCTAAACCAACCAGTAGTATCACTGAAAAAGTTTATCTGTGTAAAAATATGTCTAAAGGTTAAATGTAGTTGATAACGACACTCTCCTGTCTACCGCCGCGTTTGCCTTCGTCTTCCTCCTCGTCAGCTTGCGTTTAAAAGTAACGAAAATTCTCCCAAGACGACACAAAAAAAAACATCCGTCGCATCTTTAAAAGCCCTGCGGGAAGAATGAGCGTTGTTTACTAAATTTGAAAAATTCTCATGTACTTTTGTATACTCGAACAGACCATGACTGCTTGGCTTACTGGCTGATGGTTAACGCAGTGCTGCACGTTGATAGGATCAATAATTTTTAGCGTTTATATTGTATTGTCTCAGAACCCTACATCTGTCGTGAAATAAGTTTTTAAGCAATTGTGGTGGAGACACAATAGAACATGCGTCAGAACTTCTGGCTGACGACCAAAAAAAAAAAGGGGGGGGGCACTTTTTTGTCTGTACGTATAGCATATCAGAATGATTGATATTAAACTTCATAAACGATATTTAACGGCATGGACAACGGGCTAACAAAGTTTGAAATTAACTAATAAACTGTTCTTTGTAAAAAAAATCTGTAAACTATTTATAAATGTACTCCCAGGGAGTTGTTTTACAATCATTATTTTGTACGTTTGGTATCGTAAATAATAAAAGGAAAGAAAAATGTGTATGCGACACAAGAAACGTTATATGTATATTATGCCAAGATGTGACATTGTTACATAGTAGCTATTTTATTTTTCATTGGCTAATAATTACCTGAGTTAATAATATTTTGTGGCTAAAGTTAATGAGTTGCAAATTTACTAAAATTGTGTCCAAAAACTTTATAAAAGTTTTTATTGTAGTTTATCGTAATCCACAACACAGTTAATAGCTACATTACAGTATGTGTAAATTCAGCTTACAGGTATTTTGTAACCGACTTTAGTTTCACGAATGTGCCACCATTCTTTCTCATATAAGTCCTCAATAGTGAGTGTAAGGGCAACTGTGCGCTCGCCTGCGATTAATGACTTTGTGACCCTAACCGACCGTGTGACACCGGCATTGATTAAGGGCGTTCAAGTGGGGAAAAATTCATAATTTTATATTTGTATAAAATAGTGTTAGTTTTGTAGACATTACTTCAGAGGACATTAACATCTAACGGAAAAAAATTAGCTCATCTAGTTTTCCCGTAATGTCACTTCAAAGTCAAAATTTGCATATTTTTACTTCATACAAAACTTGAAAACCAGTAAATATAATGA
>PNEQ01041136.1:0-10840 GCA_003012365.1 Medauroidea extradentata
TTGAAAGGATAGGCCTGCACTAGCCTCAAATAATGTAAAGCTTGGTAAATTGGAAAAGCAGGGAGGGCAGACTCTCAGTCGAGAAAAGAAATATTTTTAGATTCCACATTATGAAATTACAAAGTAAACCTGACTAGAGAATACTGCTAATGAAAGGAGCTTTGAAATACAAGTTTGTTGGAGGATCCTGTTCAGACAGTCGATGAGGGGGGTGAAGTCATGCGTCATAGACTTCGAGAAGGCCTTTGACAAGGTTCCTCATGAAATACAGATTAGAAAAGTGGAAAACTGCTGGATGACAAGTGGATGGTTGACTGGATTAAGGACTTTCTCAGTGGACTAAGTCATTCAGTGAAAGTGGGGGAGGTAATGTCAGAGGAAGCAGAGGTTACATCAGGAGTACCACAGGGAAGTGTGTTGGGGCCATTGTTATTAACTGTAATGGTGAATTACATGAGATTCATGATTACAGGTAAAATAACACATTCTGCAGATGACTGTGTACTATATACACCCACACCAACACAGTAGCTAAAAGCTGATTTTATGTGCAAGTATATTTGACATACATATTATACATACTGTATGTCATAAATGAAAATGACCTTTATCATGAACAGTTGCAATTATACGTATAATAGCCTATACACACATTGAATAGCTAAATAGCTTTACATTATTCGTGTTGAGACATTATGTATATATGTTCTAATTATGTTCAGTGGTGGGACACTTAAACCATTTTTGCACCTAATTTGAACATTGTATGTACATATAATATAAAAAATGAATGTCCATAAGAAACTTAAAATTAACATACAATATAATTTTGTTGTGTGGGAAGTGGAATCTACTTGAAGGAAGATATTGATAGGTTCTGGTCTTGGACAGTGAAGAACAGAATGATGATTAATGTGTGTAAAACCAAGTTGGTGAGGCTTACTAGGAAGATAGTGGTGAGAAGAGCGGTATACAGATGGGATGGGCAGGAGAGGAAGCTAGAGAATATAAGTATCTACGAGTTGTGATTCAGGTGGATCTAAGGTAGACAAAGCAGGTGGACAGAGTGGTTAAGAAGGGGAGAAGGGATTTAGGACTGCTCAGGAAGATGTTGAAGGGGATTAGTAGTGAGGTGAAGGGAACGGCATATTTCACGATGGTCATCCAGTATTGGGACAGTGAGGTGGGTGATGAATAAATGGATAAGGCAGGGTCAGACTGGTGAGGAGGAAAGGAACTATAGGCCTAGCATGATGATGAAGGAATTGGGATAAAAACCACTGAGGGACAGCAGGCTGGTCGTGTTGTATAGGACGATGAAAGGGGAGGAGGGATGAGGAAGTTTGGCCTAGAAACTAACTGAGGGAATTTTTAAGGGGAAAAAAAGTAACAGTGAGAAAATTATATGGTGTGGAGGAGAATGAAGAGGGGTAGACAGTTGATGTTAGTGAGAACAGCGAGGGAGTTGACTGCATTGAGGAAGGTGTTGGAGATTGTGAGTGGGGTTGGTAGGCTTAGGAAGGGACTGGAGGATTGGTGCTGTGGGGATGGGGAGGAGTCTGCTCACCACTGGGTGTTGGCCCTATGCATGTATAAAACTTATTATTATTCATTTGTGATAAAAAAAACTATAGGCCTGACTACACGATGAGCCATACTTTTTCAAAAGTGCAGTTGCAAGAAAAAGTGCTGGTACAATACACATACACTTACTACCTACTTGAAATTAAACACAAAAACCTTCCCCCCTTCCTTTTATTTTTGCAAAATGTCACCTATAGGTAGGTTCCAAAGTTTATGACAAGTTTAGTTGGAAGGGCAACCAGTTACCAGATATTACTGATAATAAATAAAATAAGTTTGAGACAAATATGTAACTAGGTAAAGTATGTGTGTATGAATATGTTGAACAATATTTTGGTATACTGTTGTATTATTGACCTTGTCCCCCATGTTTCAAATTACAAACAAAAACGGAATATTCATTTCCTGGTTTTTGGTCTTGTTACATATGAAACAATAAATAGAATAAGGGCATTGTAAACTGTTCGCTACGAGAACCATACGTTTACACGTCTAAAATTACATGCTTTTGGTGTTAAATTACTGGGGTTGAAAACATCAGTAAGTGAAATTGAATCGTCGTTGAATGTACTACTCACAACACAGCAGTTGGCAATGAACATTAATCGCAAGCCTAGAGTATTTAGGTTAAGTACATATGAACACTGAATTTATTAAGAAAACCATGGCGAGCATTCCAAATTAACTAAGCCTACAACGTCATAGTTTTAATTACTTTCAGGTAACGATAGAAGTTACACTCGTTTTCATTCATTACAATGAATACAAAAACAATAACCCTATATCCAAGTTTCCCCGCACAATATTTCAGAAATATTTTTCTTGTTTACAATAAATTATTTCTCATTGGCTGCACGACAGTGACGTCACAGAAAATGCAACGATGCCACGTCGTACTATCGTAATCTAACAATTCCGACACGATAGTGACTATGGTCGTTTAGGATTTGGCACAATCCGACACTCGCTATCGAGTCAAACATTCCACTAGAGGAAATATTCTGATAGTTTCAAAAATTGGGCCCCAGATAAATACGAAACCGTAGTAAAATTAAATTTAACTAAACTCAGAAATTATATTTGTCATTTAATTTAATTTTAAAATGAAAAGAAACCAATTTCGCGTTTTAAATTATCAACTTAATTATAAACGTCTTTCGAAGAACAAACAATCTCCCTCCACCCTAATCTGGAGTTTTGCACATTATAGACCTATTTCAGAGAGCGGCGGATAGCCGACGAACAACCATTTGCCACCAAGTTTCCACTTTTTGGGAGACTGGAGGTGAATGACGGCCAGACCTCGTTCGGCGAATCACCAGCTGTTCTGTAGAGACCAGTTATGAAAAATGGCGAGGAATTTTAACGAATTCATGCGGCACATGGATGAAGTTGTCAACTATTATGAATAAATAGATGACCAAAGACATGCGCGACTACCCAAAATATTTATTAGGGACATTGAAGATCCCTTTTCAACAGCAGTTCATCTCTGCGCGATACATCGCAAGCATTACATTAGTGATTTTCTTCCACATTTCCTTTTGTTGTAGTTGGACACGGAGTCAGTTTTATTATTTGTAGTTATGTTTTTGTATTTTTTATCAGGGCAAAAAAAATTGCTTTTTCTTTAGGAGTGTATCGCACTGTCGAATTTTTACCTTCCATAGTCAAACTTTTCCGCAGCTTCCTTCAATAACTTCGAATATCTGATGTGTTTGTCCCACTACAGACATAGAAAAGGGAGACTACAGAGGCCGCATTCCGTTATTCACTGATTTCACTGGCCAGTGTTTTCAGTAATGTCAGCTATAGTTCCGAAATTGCTGACGGCACTGATAGCCACTGATGGTCGGTTGATGACGATACCCTGTGCGAGGCTACATCCGTTTACTGAGATCACCGATTTTAGTGGCGCTTCAGAGCATCAGTGTTGTCAGTAAACCAATATTTTTGGCGGAAATTCAAAAGTTGAAGTTATCTAATTATAGGACGAGTATTTTTTAATATATAAGGGCCAAAGAGGGTATCCATTAATTTATATATGTGTATTTAACGTCTGATTATAGTTACAGAAGCATTCGTCGTGCAGTTTGCAAAGACTAAATAATGTTTAGAGGTTGAATCGTACCTTGTTTATGCATTTAAAAATAATGGATACAGCTTCCCAAACCTTAAATACACACAATGTATAAGCTGCGTCGTGAAAAAACGAAGAAGAAAATATCAGTCGTAAGTCGTGCTAGATGTATCAATATGCTAAAAATATACCAACTTTATTATTAAAGTAAATACAATTTATACAACGAACAAAATAAACATGACAGTTTATCGCAAGAATGATATCACTATGCCAGAGATGTGGTTGCTAGGCAACATACATTGCAGTAATGTTTACTGATATAACCCTACACTGCATGAATTTTTGTAATGACTCCAAATTAATTCTCCAGGTAGAAAATAACCTAAAAATGAACAGAAAAATATCATAAAAAAATTTAGAAGTTTTTTTTAATTTAAAATTAAACAAAATCAATTTGTATCATATATGATACATCATGCATTTACCCATAGACTTAAAATATAAACAATATGATACAATAAATATATCTGCTTGCTGTTACAGTCTTGCATTGCTGTTTTTCATTCATTATGAAAGGAGGTGAAGCAGTTATTGTCTCTGTTGAAGCAAAGAAACACTTTGCACTTGCTGCACTTCACAAAGGTCAGCGACTTGTATGTGGGGACACGACACCGGTTCCTTGACTGGTCCCATGTTGGCCAGTGGCTTGTCTGGTCCGTTCGAATGTCTTTGTTTGGAACAAAGGTTGCCCGTCCCACTTTTTGCTTCTTTTGAAGATTCTTCTCCATTTCTGAAGGACGGCCTCTCTTCGGGGTGCTTGATGCTCCTAAATGGCATAACGTTTTTGCAACGTCTTCTCGGAATACAGCAATAGTCTCACACTTCTTGTTGGGCTTCTTTATGCTGTTTACTCTACGGTACAACAGCCAAGCGTTAGCCAGAGCCAAGTCTACCATGTGGTAGAACAGCCTAATGTACCATTTTTTTGTCCGCATGGAAATTTTGTGCCGTCCCAAAATACTGTCTAATAAATCAACTCTGCCCATGTGTTTATTATATTGTTTGATGATGTTCGGGCAGTCAATGTCAATGTTTTTCCTTGCTTTCTTGTCGAAGCGTTCAATTTTTGAGAGTGGCTCTACTCCCGCTAATGTTGATACCAGATTTACCACTTTGTTGTCGAGCCAAGCAACAGCTGAAACATGAACATCATCAACAGTGGCCACTCTCTCAATGGAATATCCCCTGTGTTTCTTCATGAGAGAATCCTCTGGGAGAGCCTGTTTAGGCATGCGGTTCTTTCGTGTCGTTCCTAGACTGTGGATTCCACATTTTTCTAGGTACACGAGCAGCGGCAGAGTGGTGTAGTAGTTGTCGAAATACACTTTGTGATGTACATTGTGAGGGAGAATTCCACACAACCGAACTACAACGTTAGCACATGCTCCAAGATCCGGTTCTGTTGATGGACGGGGGGCTGAATTCTCTTGGCCTGTGAATAGTTCAACATTGTGTGCAAAGCCACTAACCCCAGATAACACAAAAAATTTATACCCCCATTTATGGGGTTTCATAGGAAGGTATTGTTTTAGAAAATGTCTCGCCTTGGTAGCACACAACTGGTCATCTACTGACAACGACTCTTCAGCTGGGACACATCTGAAATTCTGCACAATCATATCGAACACTGGCCGAAGTTTGTGAAGGCGATCGTGTCTTGGGTCATCTCTTGGAAGCATTGCATCATTTTCATTGAAATGCCAAAACTGACGAATTTTTTCAAACCTATTGGCCGACATTGTTTCCTGCACCATAGTGTTGCCTATCTCACTGTTCCAGTATGCTCTTGTATTTGGCAAGTGAACAATGGACATCACAACACATACACCAATATACTTCAAAACATCGTCCTTGGTAACATTCAGTGGCTTATTAGGGTCAACCTGAACACTGTAGCGGACAGTTTCTTCTACAATTTTTTCAATGACGTTGTCAGAAAAAAAATATCGGAAAAACTGGTATGGTGTATCCAGGTCCATGACGTAATCTGGCAAAGAAGTTTCTCCAGTAAATAAGGTATCCTCTTCTGACACCGGGAATGCTTCCTCTTTCCAAGGTGTTGAATGGAAAGCATTCTTACTCTTCGCTGAACTATTTGTATTTTTTTTTGTTTGAGTGTGTTTGACTGATGCCCTTCATGTCAGCTGATGTGGACAATGTGGAAGCAGATGTGGATGAAGAAGGCTGAGGTTCTGCTTCACTGACGATGTCCACAACCTCAGATGATTCAGGAGCTTCGCAAACCTCATCCTCAAAAAAAAACCATGTGTGTGAAAACATCACTGTTTACATTTCTACTACAAGATTGCATCCACATACATATGTTTTAAATAAACAATGCACTGGGAACACACACAATAGCTAAGCAAAATAATCTGTATTTCTAACCTGCTGCAAAAATGTTCCAATGTCCATCAATTAGTATTGACAGAAGCATGCTCACTGTTAACATATGAGTGTGTGCATATGTCTACATTTGGCGCAAGTCTTTAACTACCTAATGCATGTGTAGTGACAATGGGATTCAAGTTTGTCATAAATACAAATTACTAACTCGTAATAACAATACATAGGTAGTGCTTAACATATGGACAATGTGGTCATTTGAGACGGCTTAGATGAACAGGAAATGGGACAGGAATTTGCAGAGTTCTATCCCAGCGCATATCTCAAGTTTTGTAGGAAAACCAATGGCCTTACTGGGAATCAAACCCAGATACCTTCTGAATATATGTTAACTGTTTTACAACTGCACTAATTTGCTTTGTCTCATGTTAACTATGTAATACAACAAAAATATTTTGATGGTTTTACAGAAAACTGTTTTGTTTAGACAGTTTTTTCTCTAATATTTTACAATTTAGAATGCCGAAACATCCTAGGCTTTTCTATGCATCCTTTTTGGTACAGAAGATATAACAATGTATAAATACTATGAAAAGAGAGTTCGTAATTTAAAAAAAATTGACAGTTACATTTATTTAAAGAATGTTCTTTTCTGCTGTATTTTGAAATTGGCTGAACATTACCGTTACATGATTGCATATGAAGAAACGGTTCCATTCAAGTTGTTGGCATAGGAAACTTGAAACTAATCTTGTTTGTTGTACAAATATGGTATTTTGTGAGTTGTAGCGTAATATTACATTTTCTTACACAAAAAAAAAACATATTTGTATCAATGAAAATTCTTGTTCATAAAAGTTAATGTTTAGATGAGACTTTTGTTGTTAGCATGTCAACCACATAGTATTTAATTTAATTTGAGGTTCTACGTGTCCTCGGATAGCTTCACATACTCGGTAGAGGTACACTTGGGGAAAGGGTAATGGAATCAACCAGTGCCTGTATTGAGGAATCATCACCTGGAGTGAATTACAATAACCCTGGAAAACTGAACTCGGTAACCTTCAGGATGTAATGTGAAAATCCAATAACTGCTCCAACTCACTTTTTACTGCACCACTAATATAGTAGGGTCAGCTAGGGTGATTATTGTGAATTTGTTTCATTTTTGTTGTGTAACTTACGATGGAACTATAGGTAATGGGTTATACATATATAAGGTTTGTCAGATACTGTAAACTGTTTTCATCTCCGTGTTAATGGCGCAGTATACCACAATTTTCATCATCATTATTTTATTTTTTACTTGTACCAGATTTTATTTTCTTATTTTAGACACAAAATGTGTCTAAATTTGGCTCTTATGAAATTTTTTTATCTCTAATAGTTTTCACGTAATGGCTTGTTAAAGTCATATTTTACATGTTTCCATTTTAACGACTACACTAATATCAACTAATATACCAAACTAAAAAAAATCACAGTGGATAAAGACATTTCAGGCTACAATGACATGCTCATATAAAATTAAAGAATAAAAATTATTTGTATTTAAAAAAAAATTATTAAATTTTTTACTTTCAGTTTCAGCATTTTTTAAAATTTTAAATAGTTTTTATTCTTCAATTTTATGAGCATAACATTGTAGCCCGCAATGTCTTTATCTACTGTGATTTTTTGAGTTTGTTATAACAGTTGGTTTTAGTGTAGTCTTTAAAATGGAAACATGCAAAATATGACTTTAACAAGCCACTACGCGAAAACTATGAGAGAAAAATATTTCATTAGAGCCAAATTCAGCCATATTTTATGTCTAAAATAAGAAAAAAATATCTGGTACAAATAAAAAATTTAAAAATGGCGATGAGAATTGATGTAGACCGCGCTCTTAAGAAGGCGTGGTGCATAAATCGGTGCACTAAATAAAAACGTCAAGCTTCTCAAAACAATTATGCAATTATCAGAACAGAACACTCTTAGACAACAAATGTTGCTAACTTTATGAACAAAAACGTTTTCCCAAGACAGACATATGATGGGGAAAATGTCTGTCGTTGCAATTTTGTACATCTGATAGTAGCGGGAGAGATTGTGCTTAGTGAATGCGTCAATCTAGAAAAATTTTTGCTTACAAAGATGGCAAAAATGTTTTCTCTAGGATTGTTCTATACAAGTTTTTTCTACATTGGCTTCCAAAATCTTAGAAACTATAACCGATGTTCACGTTATATATAAATGTATAATAATAAAAAGGTCACGGTTGCTCACAACTGACCCCATATTAGCCTGCTTTATTTTATTACTCTAAATAATTATTAGATTTGTTACATTACAACCAGTCTGCTATTGTTTATGTACAGTTACTAACACACCCACTGTTCCCTGCGTAGCAGTACAGGTGATGTTCATGCCACCTGCATACAATGTACCACTGACTTGAAGTGTGTTCAGTGATGGCAAAATCTGATAACCATGATGTGTGAAGTGTTAGGAGGCGTACATAAATAAGTCCAGCTAAAAATAGGATAAAATATGTACATTAATGGAACTAACTCCGAGTCTTTCAGTACAATTCATTTACTCTACCTAGGTTATGGCTTGCATAACCTTTCAAAATAACCCGTTAACTTATTGCCTCGTAAGGGAAATACTTTTAAGAAACAATAGGCCTACGCAAATGATATTTTTTAATACATGATACATATTTACACTTTTTTGTGATCACTGAACACACCGCATCCTCTCCCCTCACCATTACATATCACAAAGCAATACCACAATCAATTACAGCAGCTTAGCTTAAAATTTCGTTCCAAGATCCACTGCTATGAGTGTACAGCAGGCTTAGTGCTACTTGAATTTTTAAAAGTCAATGGTTCATTCATAAAGTGCACTGGAGCTCATTGCGGTTGCTGATCAGCCAGCAGTGTTGAACCTCCACTGCAGCAATGTGTGTGTGCCCCTCAAGGCGCTCAATGTTTGGTAGAGTAGAGTACTGAAGGAAGTTAACCCTGAAGTAACACCATGGTTAGACCAATATTAAAATATACAGCAGCCGTCTGGGACCCCTATGTAGAGCAGGAGATACAAGAGCCGGAAGGGGTGCATATGAGGGCAGTGCAGTGGGTGAAAGGCAGGTGGAGAAGAGTGGGGCAGGATGGAAAGGATGAAAGATACTTCAGGCCTTCATTAATGATGGAGATGGGTTGGCGTTCCCTAAAGGAAAGAAGAAAGGTGGAGAGACTGGTCAGAACGTATAGGGTGGTGAATGGAGGGGGATGGGGTGAGTTAGCCTAAATACAAATTTATTTAAAGGTGTGTACAGAGCTACGTAAAAAAACAGTGGTTGGATTCAGAGAACTTGGCGAAGGACAAAGCAGGGAGGGCAGTCTGTATTAATGAGAACAGTTAGGTAGTGGATCGTGTTGCAGGAAGATTTGGTGACAGGTAGGTATGTGTGGAAGTTCACGAAGCACTTGTTGAGGGAAATCGATTGAGAGGTTAAGTAGTTGTCTGCAGGCGTCAGACAAATTGCAAGGTTATTACTATTATTAAAAATAGTTTACACAGTCATGATAATGCTGTTTTACAGAGGGTGTAAATTTTATTTGGTATGAACTGTTACATATAACTTACTGTAAGCAGGGGTGACTTTGTGACATCTGTATATTGAAATGTGATGGCTGGCTCAAGTTAGTTCTGTGGGTAATTAGTAGGATAGAAAGAATTCAATTCCTCAAACAAAAAAAATGTTGAACTTTAGCAATATGAAAAAAACTGCAAATTTTTTTCTCCGAGGGCCTAGGCCTAAGTTACTGTACTAATGTGCAATTTTCTAAAATATAACCTAGCTCGTATACCGCACTGATTTTAATTATAATGGTTTATTTGGGACGCGTAACTTAAAAGCTCAACGAAACATTTTTTATTAAGAAACTTTACCTGTAAAACCAATAGTTTAGTCCCTACGTGATGAGTAGCTACTCTTGATATTTACCCCTTGATAATTGAACAACTTAGAGAGAATATGTGTAAGTAATTATGGAAATAAAGTTTTAGACCTTGCTTTCTATATTTCGTTGTGGAAAATGCATGAAATTAAATTCTAGTTGCCTTTTAGGTGACAGTGTTTACAGAATAAAAATAATAAACAAGCGTATCACTAATGTTTTGTATCAAACAGGTTTTTATCTCACATTGTTTTAAATTCTGTTGAATTAGACCAACACACTTAAAACATTTCTAGGAGAGAAGAATGTAATACTTGGTGCCTACTTGCAACATTAAATAATACATTTGAACTATGTGAAATGTGTTGTCAGAGTTAAGTTATTAGCTTGTGCCTGTGTAAACAGTGTAAAAGGTTCTGCAACTGTTTAAGACCAGGAAAGTAGGCTATTTGTATTTTTATTTCGAGGCATGTTCCTTAATATTACTTTATTCAAAACCACAGCACATAAATTAGCTACAAGTAATGAAGTCTGAAATAATTACTTGCAAGTATGTAAATTTACCATGTTCCGCTCTTCTAGGAAACCAGACATAGAATTTCACACCAAAAGTTGAAATAGAATTCGGCCTACCTAAAATCATATCATTAATGTAATAGGCTCACTGGTTATTATGAAACATGAACACAAACAAATAAAGTGAATATATTTTTTATAGAAACAAATCCAGTAATCATGTGGGACTGTGCTGCAGCTAGTGGCCCACTAATGGTTAGCGAAGAATTACCGCAGTAACCTTCTCCTGTGTGCATGATCC
>PNEQ01041157.1:0-14423 GCA_003012365.1 Medauroidea extradentata
GTTTTATGGAACCTTGGAAAATTCAGTTTTTGTATCTTCGGTATCTGGAAGGTTATATTTATAATGTACCTGAATATCAAATATTTATTGTGAAAATTAGATTTCAGTACGAATTGGTTATAATTTATTTTTCTTGGAGACTAGATTCTTAAATGTCTTTAATGCTTGTTAAACGTTAATTCGTTAATTTGTTTGGCTTCTGAGTTTCTAACGATTCTTGATATTATGAATTGTTACCTGATAAAGGTTAGGGGTCAGAAAATTTACGTGGTTGCGTAACGATGCCAAATGTAGGCATAGTATATGTTTAATATATATATATATAAAGATTGAAAATCGAGGGTCGTGGTTTTGTATTCGAGACCTGTGTTATTTCCATATATTTTTGTATCTTCAGTATCTGGAAGGTTATATTGTACCTGAATATCAAATATTTATTGTGAAAACTTTGTATAGCAATTTTGCATTATTTAGAAAAAAAAAGAGAGAATATTAAATAAATATTTAATACAATCATTTGATCTTTTCTGTTATAAAAACATGTTATATATTATTCTGAAGTTAGGAACACATACCAGAAAGGTTCATCAAAAGATCTAGCTTTGTTTACACTTCTTAGGTCATTAATAGTGTAATAGTGTGGAGAACTAAGGAAAAGACCAGGGGAGTGGTGTTACGTCCAGTGTTACTGCTGTCGCTTTTCTGTGACCATGATTTGGTCACAGAAGGGTCTCAGTTGTCTCACAACGTTGCACCTATTGTGTTTTGCTAGTTGTCACACTGTCATTTTGCCTAACAGAAAGTTGTATACTTTTGATATCAAACAATAGTAAACGATATGTAACATGCACAGGGAGATATTTAGGAATAAAACTGTGATATGAAATTAATGGCTTCACTATTTAAGGGAATATGAAGAATACATAATTATCAACAATGCAAGTAACATCAAGCCAAGAATGCTTACACTCTTATGTATTTATTAAATTTAGTATGATGACAACATATAAAACTGTTTATAAAATGTAAAAGTAATTGACAAATATTTGAAAACGTCTTTATAAACGAAAAGTATGTGAAGTCACATAATCTTCGTAGGTTACATATAATTTATGAAACATGACACATATAACAGCACTGTAATTACGTCTATTACATATTAGGCTTGTTCAAACTTTAATACAATTAAAATTGCAAAAATACCAAAAGTTACGTTGAAACAATATGCAAAATTGAGTAACATTTTCTTAGAATTAGTTGAAAATATTTACAATATGTACCGTTACGTAACACATTCCTTAAATTCATGATTTCACCTGTAGCTCTTGTTAAATTTTTTAAGTCAAATCCATTTTCAAATATTAATGATTTTATCAAATTACATGAAAAATATTTGAATAACTTTCACACCAAAAATTGAAACTTTGGTTTATATTTCATGTACAACTCATTACTAAAAATATTTGACACATTAGCAGTGAAGCAAATGATTTGAAGCACGTTATTAACCACAAACTAAAGTAAGAAAAGATTTCGAAATATTTACAGCATGTTTTGGCTTGTACATGTTTTAGAAATAAAACAGCATTCATACTAAAAATGGTTTTCACGCATCTTTAAATGAATAAAGGCTTGTGAAGTCACACAATTTCAGTAAATATATGAAAATTTCACAAAAAGCAATACAATTATGCTATAACATATTAATCTTGTTAAAATTATAATACAATTGCAATAATACTAACAGATTCAGTGATGATTTAAGCATATTATTCACCACCAAAATTACTGGTAAAAATTTTTCAAAATACTTACAGCATGATTGGGATTCTCAGTGATTAATAATTAAATCAGCATTCATACAATATATTTCAAAACATTTTTAAACCAAAAGACGTTTGTGAAGCTACATAGTCTTAGTAGGTTACACATAATTTATGAAATATGACATCTATAAAAGCAATATATTTACTCTATTACTTAATAGACTTGTTGAAATATTAATATAACTACAACTACAAAATTACTAGAAGTTGAAACGATATGCAAAATCGAGTAACATTTCCTTACAATTAGCTGAATTTTTTTTTACAATATGTACTGTAAGTATAACACATTCCTTGCATTTATAATTCCATCTGTAGCTCTTGTTGCTAAGTCAAATCCATTTTCAAGTATTAATTTTTCTATATTAATTACTTGAAAAATATGTGGACAACTTTCACACAAAAAAACTAATTTTAGTCTATATTTCATGTTCAATTCATGAGTAATACTTAACACATAAGCAGTAATACAAACGAATTAAGCACATAATTTACCACAAAATAAATTATACAAAGATTTCAAAATAATTACAGCATGCCTGGACTTCTCAATGTTTTGGAACTAAATCAGCATTCATGCTCAAAAAAATTAGCTGTTCTGCATGCTCTCCTGTCAAGCTGGTGCGCATGTTGGTCACCACCCGTCCACCACCCGTCCACCACAACTAAAAACTCTTTCGCTTGGTGCACTAGTTGCTGGTATGCAGAGGAATTTGCGTGCAAGTACCGCCAATCTTGGAAAATCACCTTTGTGACTTTTCCACCACAACAAGGGATCATAGGTTGGATCAATTGTAGGCATTTTCAAATATAATGAGATTTCTTCGCGAAGAACATTCTCATAAGTGTTCTCCATTGTAGAAGCTGTGAATTTTCTTTTACCAAAAATGCAGCAAAACCAGTAGCAGACTTAAATTTTTTGGCTAGCGCCATCGATTCACTTCCAGGTTCTTTTCCTATTGAATGCAGGTATCTGTTAGTGGTCTCACTATTGGCTGCGGTGTCAAGTGCGGCACCTTCAAGGACCACTTTCTCGACGACTTGATTGGAATTTATTGAGGTAGGAAAATGTTCGTTTTTAAATCTTGGATCGATGAACGTCGCCACCCTTAGAACACGATTGGTTCTACTTATTTCACACGACTTTCTCTCTACCTCGTGGTTAACTTCGTCCTCAGTCATACACCTTCCGTTTGTAAGAAAATTTTCCCACGAAGCTTTCAGAGAGAAGGCTTTTAAATTTATTGCATAACTTGTTTTCATTACTGGAAACATCATCTTGCCAAGTATTCTCAGAGTCTAATGGAGGCTTACTTGAAATTTGCGACTGTGACTCATTATTGGCTTTGCATGTTTTTTTCGGTGGACTCTACAAAACTTTCAAGTATGTGATTTACAAGAGGAAGAACTGCACTGGCAGTCACATATGTTTCTCCTTCCATGTGGTTGCAAATTTCTTCCAATGGTAAAAGAACTGCAATAACCACTTTCAGAGTATCTTCTTCATCTGCGTCGAGAAGTAGAGAGCATAACATACTACTAATTAGCAGGATTCCTAAATACCTTTTCAACTCCCAGTTGGAGGGTGTGTGCAAAACATCTAACATGATCGACGCCGACTAGCTTTGTTGCTTTGACCACATTTGAACCATTATCTGTGGTGATAGCAACAATGTCTTGTTTGCTGATACTGTAATCTTCAAACACAGATTTGAGAGCCTCCTTAAGATTTTCACTAGTATGGTCCTCATCGCATGTGAAACAGCCAAGGCACACGCTCTTCAGTGTCCATTCAGGGGTGATGAAATGTAAAGTCACCCCTACGAACGGAGTTTTTGCATTAGAGGTCCATGCATCAGTTGTTGCTGAAAAAGTTTCTCCATGTTTTAAAAGAGATGCAACAGTTTCATTTGTTTCGTTGAAAAGACGTGGAATGAAGTTCTCAGTCATGGATCGTCTACCAGGGCATTTAAATCCAGGTTGAAAGGTTGTGAGCAGGTGTTGAAAGCTAGGATGATCCACTAAACTGTAAGGCATTGCTGACGTTGCAATGGAATAAGCTACAGCACGGGAAAACCGATTACTCATTGATGAGTTAGGTGCTCTGAAGTGATCCAGGTTCATCTGCTTACTATTTGCATTCTTACTTTTGCTGAAGTCACTTCCGTGTTTCTAGAACCAAAATAACATTGAATTTTAGTTAATGATATTAACGGGTATGCATAAACACAAGAGCATATTTTATTAAATCAATTTAACTATGGTGAAATATACATTTGCTAACCAAAGCCCCCTTTCTGTGAACAATTTAGTATCGGTCTTTGGTGATACTGTCTGTGTCGTCACATTGTTTTTATACACCATCGGTTGATCGAAAAATAATAATATTTTTTGTAGAATTATTGTGTTCCATGTTCATAAACTGTGTAATAAACTTGTAGTGAACTTAACTACCTAGCTATGGGTAAGAAAAATCTTAAAAAATTGTGACGAGAGTGCATTAGAAATTTTACACGAGGGTAGAATATAAACAATAATTTAGTCAAAACATATTTAGTCTTTAAATAAAAACTATTAAGGTTTAGTACATAAATATCTAATGGAGAAGGTACCCGACGGCAGATTGTTGACTGGACGACCATAGACATTAGCATATCCTGATGGATGACATTAAATTTAGTCCTACAATGGAGAAGTGACGGAATGAGAAAGGCGGCCGGGGAAACGGGAATTCCCCGAGAAAGCCCGTCGGTCAATGACAACGTCCGTCATGTATTCAATATGCGAAAAATCTGGGTTTAGATGGTATGGCCTAGGTGGGACTGGGAGTCGAGAGGTCTGACCACTCGGACACCGTGGAAGCGCTTAGTTATGCTAGACATGATATTTACCAATTGTTTTCTCATTTACTCCACGTCATTGAGACGTTAAGACCAATAAAATGATTAATATTTAGCCACGAGACAATAACACATAATTTGGCAACTGTAAAGTGGGGAGTGCATTAATCATTTTATTATAATATTTAAATAATTTTGTCCGTATCAAATGGCAGAGATCCTATGTTTACATTCTTATTTTCAGATTGGCCATTGGTGATAGTATTTTTATAACTATGCCTTCCCAAAGTACTTAATATATCAAAATAAATTACTTTGTGTATTGCATCACAGTCATCATGCAAGTACGGGTACATTTTAAACTAGCTGTGGCTGTTTTTTTATTTACAGTGTGTCATGCTAAACATACAATAAATACAAGTACAATAACAGTATCATGGTAGAGTGTATTTTTACACGCTGTTGTGTAAAGTAACCCGTACTGCTGGGGTTAAAGCAAATTTGAATTATTTTGCTTTAGCGATTGTGGCAAGAATGTTGCAAATAAAAAAGTTATTATTTTTTTTCTAAATATCAGTTCAGCAATTTGTGTCGAGTGCATAAATTACTTTAGCCATTAATTTTTATATTTAGTTAATGTGTAAATCTTCAACATTCGTTTTAATTAAACTACTGATTGGATTCCAACCCAGGATCTTCAGACTGTCAGCTCAGCATTATAACCACAAGCCCACAAGTTTTCGATACACATTTAAGATCGTATTATATATATATATACATATATATATATATATGACGTACTGTACCCCCAATTACAAATTTTAGTCCACTCAACACCAATTACAAATTTTAGTCCACTCAACACGCATATTTGCTGAATTATAGTCTGTCTCAGATAACTTTTCCATATTTTGACATTTATCTTCTGAGAAATGCTCCATTGTTTGGAGCTTTAAACCTACCTGGCTTCCTGGAAAAGCACTGTTAACGCAATGCTGTTTATAGACACACTTCTCAGAAGTGAACTGTCAACATACGTGATATTTACATGATACAGCCCATATATTATACAAGTAAGCAAAATATAATATTAGGTCACTGTACACGACGATCAAGCTTTCAAAACCAAGTCACTTGGCGATCTCAGTATGACTAAATATGATAAAATTATGTATTTACCGGCAACAAAATGAAAAACAAGTTTATGAACATGGAACATTTTGAATATAGGTTTCTATAAAATAAATAATTATGTATAATTACACAAACTATTACTGAAGTAACAGTTATGTCTACTTAAAAAGATTTTTCAAAATTTCAGTTAGGCCTACAACTAAATCACAAAGTATTTTAAATTTGAAGTTTAATCTGCATACTAATATTTTCGTACACAAATCGCAATTGATGAAATTTTATTATGAATAAATAATGGTATTCGAGATTCTCGAACAAAGAAACAAATTCGCAGAAGAGATAATAGGAAATTTTTGCACTGCATATCCTTACATCGTGTTGTACTGAAACCTAAAATTCAATATTTAGTGTAATCGTTTTTAATTTCACTCTGTATGTGTTTTTAATAACTTTATGGACCAAACATGAATCATCACTATTTATTTATACGTAAAATACTATTTTTTGCAAGTTATTAGTGAAAATTCATTACGGTCATTTTGTAAAATGGTACCCTGAAATATGTATTTTTGGAATGATAACGGTGTGTTAATACAATGACGGCACATGTAATATAAACAAAAATTACGAGTAATATTACTTAATTTTTTTTTACAATTACGCTTGAAAGTGCCATTTAACATGAACTTTCTAATAAACATTTATGTACTTTTGTGTAGTTTAATCTAAAGTTTGTACTAATCTTTGGATTTATAAGAACATTTTTGTTCAATTACATATACAGTCGGTATTTGTTAAGATTATTCCATGTACGTACAAATGTATAAAATAACTAAACATATGTACGTGTAAATTTTTATTTTCTTTTCGATGTAGCATGTAACGCTTAATTTAAGGCACCCACCTACCTGTTGTAAATAAGTTTACATGTTAAAGTAAGCGTTTTATTCTATAAAAGCCAGTGAGTTTATCTGTCGAAAGACCATACATCTCAGATCCAGAAGAGGTCTGAACGGCAGTTTCGTTATACCCTAAAATGGCAAAACATTCACTATTCAATCTAAATTTTTCTGTACAGAGTGAGAGAGAGTTTTTGGTCAGCGCTTAACAGCGAGGTCTTTAGCGCTGGTGAAGGGTGACATGATGTGAAAATGGAGCTGCGCTGGATTGAATGGGCGGGGAAACGGGAGATACCGAGAAAACCCCGCCGACCAGCGACATCGTCCGGCACGATTCCCACATACGAAAGTCCGTGTATCGACCCCGCCGGGAATCGAACCCGGATCGCCTTGGTGAGAGGCGGGAGGTCTGACCTCTCGGCCATCGCGGCCCCTTCCTCTTATTCTATTATATGTGTGCCCCACTCAGTCATTCAAACATTCATTCATTCATCAACGCACAGCCCAAACTATTATAACTAAAACCATGAAAATTTTAGGGCGGGTTCCCCTTTCCTTGTAAGCACCTATTAAGAAGGGAATTTTTTTCCGGAATTCGAAAAGTAAAGGAGTGAAAAGGGGCGGAATCCGTTTTCAGCGAATCCCACATATCTCAACGTCAAGAGCTATCGTTACTTTATTTACAATAAAATATTGCCCGAAGATATTCTTATCAGCAAGTTTGTCGATTTTTCGAAATTCGAAAATTAAGACATGAAAAACCATTAAATATGTTTTAATCAATCTTGCATTCCATTTTTTTTTGTGACATCAAAGTGATTTTCACTTAAAAATTATGCTTATGTAAATACATAAAAACTGTTTTCAGGATTTCTAGAAATTCAAACTCAAAAGCTGTCAAGAAAAATAAAATAGATTTGCAATTAATTTTCCGTAGGCCTATCTCCTAACCTAGAAATTCGAATTAAAAAAGCGTTTAAAAAATAACACATGTTCCTATTTAATCATCTGAATCTCCTTAATCAGTTGAGTTGTTGAAGAGGTTTTCACTTTAAAATGAAGCTTACGTAAATATCTAAAAATCAAATTCAGGATTATTTGAAATTCGGCAGTAAAGGGTGCAAAGAGAAGAAGTTATATGTTACTAAGCTATCGAAAAATAAAGTCAACATGACCATGGAGAAATAATTCAACCACCACCTAGGAGTATTATTGTCACACATTTTTAATTTCTTGAAGATTGTTAAGTGGGTAGCTCACTGAACTCTTGTTGTAATTTGTAGTTTTTAATTCATGGTAAATGCTTCTTTTGCATAAATTTCAGAGCTAATTAATGTTCCTTTGATGATTTTAATAATCGCATAATCAGATGGTTATGGATTTCATAATTAATTGTTATCTCGTGTATTTTATGTGAATATTGATTGCTAGTAAACAAATATTTAAATTCAAATATCTAATTTTTAATTAATAAGATTTGCATCCCAAACGAGTTTAGAAGCATGTAATTTGATTTCACGTAACAGCATGTTCTAGTTGCTCGCTATGACATATGTACCACGTGTATAATTTTGTTTTGAAAAACTGTTCTTATCGAATGTATTGCACGTGTTAGTCACTGTATACGGCTGTTGACTTCTCTTTTAAAGAAAGCTCAGCGTCAGCGGCGGTGTTTCAGACATCTCAAATATAAACATTTGGCCGGATGTGATACAGTCAAGGGGCAATAATTTTCTACAGATAAAAAGATAAAATGAAGAGAATTATGAAAGAGCAACCCACTGGAATTACTTTTATCTGCGATCATATAGTGACATCTGATGACTAAAGCTAGCGCCGACATTGGCTCAAAGTAGATCAAATAACAGTTGGGGTGTCACGCCATTTTCATTCTGTTTTGTTTTCAAATTTTTATTCGATTAGAGTTGCGGCAAATATGTTTTGGTCCGATTTTGTTCACGTAGATTACCTTACCAGTACTATGAAGTTTTATATCGCAATTATTTTATTTATTTTTGTACGCTTTTAGATTTTTTCTTGCCTGCTACTGCATCTGTATAAGAAGAAAACCTGCTGAAAAAAAAATCTGGGTCCCGCCGAGTTCCGTTTTGAAGAGGTTTTACTGTATTAAGCATTGTGTCCTATTTTCTTTTTTATTTGAAGAATACCACAACGTATTTAATTTTAAAAAATGGGTGAAGCCACAACAGGATATCTATGATAGGGTACGCACATGTCTGACAGAGCCTCCCATTATTGTTTGGTTTACCAAAACACTTTAAACAAAATAATTGCCGACAACGCCACGACGGTGACTGTCTAATATGGCACACAATTACATATTAGGTAAAGTGTTCTGTTTCGTTTTCTATTTTAAGAATACGATAAAGTTGTTAATTATAATAAAAAAGAATAGTGCGCAAAGTCGTGACCGTGTAGCTAGTATTAACATAAAATATTAACATAACCCATGACCAATTGGTATTTAACTGTTATAGGCTACTAAATTTATAAGGGTAATTTTTCATTTGTACTTATAAGTCTATTCTAAGCGTATAGTGCGAACTGCTTGATTTTGATTTTACAAGCAGTCCTACATTTTATGCAGTGTATTAATTTACTGTTTTAGTTCTTAGGCCGGTATTCCCAAGCACAAGGTACTTACTACCTATGTGCTACCATCTCAGGTTCCAGAAAAGCAACGGCCGAGACCACCTCACGCCCGTATTCCTAAATGTCCTGAGGTGGTATAGGATAAGTCACTGATTATTGTTTGCCGTCCTGTATGCGGTTATAAAACAAATGACGGCGATGCTGGGCAGTGCTTTTTTTTATAGAACAAGTAGCAGTAATTTTCAACAGTTATTTAACAAATATATTTTTATTTTTGACATTTATAACGTAATTTATTACATTTTAAATTGCTTTAAAATAGAAGTGACCATAAATACAGTAATATAAATTAAAAAAGTACCTAATGTAACTTTCAAAATTTAAGTATTAAAAATAAAATTGCAATCTCTTGTGCAAAGTAAAAAAAATGTGTTCACTTTTTCAAGTTGCTATCTCTGTGAGCGTCTTTTGTGCGTTTGCGACCTTGAAATGCGGAAGCTGTAAGTTCGAGAAAGTATGCGCATCACACATTACCCTAGCCTGTAGGTGCAAGTAACTAATTGGCGTTCGGTCGTCTCGCCAACAACACACCTCTACGTTACATAGATGTAATTTTGACGATAAAGGTGAGCTGTACACGTCTGTACCCTATAAAAGATTCTGTGCCAAGTTTTCAATGCTCAAAAAGCACCGCAAAAAAACAACCATTTTTGCCATTTTGGCCGCTCGACAAAATGCTTTAATGATTACTGTTGAACCTGAAATTGGAATACACACGTGCGACGTTCTTTGAATAATATTCCTAAGCAGACATCACTCATGTGCGTTGAGCTGTTTTAGAATAATCTGGTAACGGTCGAATCTCGGCACTCAGCCCGGTGGCCTGGACAAACGGCCACAATAATAATGATGTGCACACGTATGCAGGACCACGAATGATTTTCTTCTTTTTCTTTACGCCTACTATCCATTGTCCGTTTGTGTGTTTCTCAATCTCTCCCCTACATTAAAAAAATTTAACATACGGAGCGAATGTAATCAAACTTGACAAAACTATAGTACAGTAGACTAAGTTGATTTGGTTTTTATGTAATTTGTTCGTATTTTTAAAATGGCTGTCATTTGAAAAAGTAATTTTTTTCTGTACGAGATATTTAACACTAATTTTTTGAAGACGAGCGTTGTTTATATTAGCCGATTAAAATGCTGGTAATGTGATGTCTTTGATCACATGAGTTATCTACACTAACCACGCATCTGAAAATCTACGAACTCTCTACGTATGTTTGATATTAATGTATATTATTAGTACATATGTAATATTACGTATTAGACACAGGATGACTCAGGATAGATTTTATTAGTACTGCGTGGAGAAATTTATGATAAAGTAAATCGAAAATGTAATTTCAATGTTTCCGTGAAATGTTATTATAGTTTAAAATTGCCTTAAAAAATCTTTCTTCTTTTAATAACTACTTGATCTTTGATTGTTTTGACATTAATCAGAGTTTACTCTGCTTTACATTTTAAGACATTACATGTTGTGGTTATTTTCAGGTTAACATTACTACCTCTATAATTCACTTCACAGAAAAATTACTACACATTGTCCTGCATAACTAAGAAGGGAATTGAGTATTTAATGTTACTTGACGATTCAACGTTTATAATATTGAACGTCGTCTATTTTCCAAGATGTCATGTCATGAACATTTTTTTATAACAACTTGACCGACTCTAAGAAAATGTAATTTTAAAATTTTAATTTTTCAAACTTTGATTTAATTAGTTCCAATTGTTGTGCGTTAACTATATCATAAGATAGCATCACATGAAGAAACGATGATATATTTTCGTATGTTTATATCTACATGAACAAAGTGAATTTTTTTTTACTTATTTGCTCTAAATTGAGGAAAGTGGTCTTATTAGTTAAGCTTGTACTTTCTCGATATATGAGTATATCATTCGCAGATTTGTGTACAAGTGTGTTTACTTAAAAATAAAACTAATTTTTTAAATGTGGTCACTTACCTTGAGATTTTCCTATTGACAAAAGATCGAAAAAAAAAAGATTATATTAAGAGCGGCATTGACACGCCTGTTAAAATGTCGTAACATCTCTATGCACAAGCCACTGAACCAGCGAGAAGAATTTATGTCGTTCAAACAGCTTTTTAAATTGAACTTTTACGAAAATGTAATTTGTTTTCATATATTTAACTAAATTTTTAATTGTAATGGCATGAGAGTATAAATATTTTTACAAATTTGAAAGTTTAAATATTGTATTTATAGCACGCTGTTTTGGAGACATGCCAGTACAGCTCTAAATTATTAAATTTTTATTAATAGGTGAATACATCGTGAACACAATTATTTGTGAAACTTTTATTTAACATGACGTAACGCAGATTAAATACAAGTTCTTAGCTTAAAAAAAGTAAAATAAATTCGTTTTATTTTGGAAATTAATTTTAAAAATATTCGAATGTTTGTAAACAACAACACAGTCAAAACTTCTTAATGTAAGTTAAATGTATCGTAGCTCATAAATATGTGTTTAAATCAACAGCATGTAAAAATTGTATTTGCATATTTTCTAAGTGGGCCGGTTTACAAAAAATGCCTATTGATCGTATGTCCAATAGTCTTTCGATTTTTGAGCATTAAAAACAAAAAAAAAAGTCAAGTCATTCAATTCCGTACACCAGACGTGGTTTTCTTAAATACTGATTGCAATTTAGAGGGGGGAAATTTATATTCATCAACAATGGTTCATTATTAGGGACCGAAAATATTCGCGGATTCACTGACATGTAGGCTAGCTTCCAAGAATATCTGTGTATTCGAGCAGACAACAGATATTTATTAACTGCTCACTTACACGGTGATATGGGCCTGCATTTAGTTACATTTTTATAATTGGCTCAGCGACTTACACGATGAGTCAAATAAGTCAAGGGCCAATCGCTTAAGTGACATGGACTTACAGACACGGTAGAATTCCAGCTTGTGCCTAAAAGAGAACGCGAATTTTTCAGACCCCTATTCATTATTCGTATCAACTTGTTATTTTATTTAATTATTTTAATGCTTGGAAACTATATTTATGGAAATAAACATTAATTTAATTTTTATCTTATTGTGCCACATAATATAAAAAAATAAAAAAAATTGGAGTGTCTTAGATTAGAACCCAAATAACGTAACTATCGGTCCGACGCCATAGCGTGAGCTGCCAAATCAGTTACTGTTCGATAAAATGTACGTATACTGGAATGCTTTGAAAATCACAAATTGGTTAATTTTCGATTATTTTGGCTTTTAAAATGCTAGTGGGTTATTATTTAGCATACCTGATGCAATAAAGTTTCATTTTCTATATGGTTCGACTGTGTTTGTTTTCTCTTTTATTATTAAAAACTATATTCGTCAAGCAAGCGATAAAATACGTTGTAATGTGTGTAGCCTTCTGTAGGGCTAAACGTTCTGCGCAAGTGTAATTATATCAGGGTAAGGAAATATCACATTAGTCACGAATAAGTTATGTCCTGAACATAAACGCTTACAAAACGTTAAGGAATACCTGCCTAAGAGTAGGCAAAAATGTAAACGCTTATAAAATTTACTCAAACTAGAAGAAAGGGAGTCTCATATTTTCACTTACACTTCACATTACATAATATAGGCTAAAAATAAAATATTATATGTGCAGATTTAGCAACCTTAAAATTGACAATTAGCTCACAGGTTAACGTTCCTTTTCGCTTGAAACACTAACAGCAACAACTATTTAATCTTACTTACAACATGAATTAAATAAAAATAACTTTATGTTTCTTCTTACAATTTGAACAATCTATACAAAAACTAAATAAAATCATTTTTGAATTAAAATATGTTATGATTAGTTGAAATACCTTATAGATAGGCCAGGTTCTTGTGAAATGGTGAAATCCTTGTCCTCATTTCCACGATTACATGAAATTTCAAACAAACTAAGCAGATGTTTCGATTTTAGATGAGATTTCATGCTGGCGGTATTCCCCTTAATTCGGTTGACTATGTGTCCACACTTTGTACACTTGGCCTTTTGATCTTCAAGTCTTATGTAAAAGTTCCTGTATGGACTCCCGCCAGTAGTGGTAGGCTCGTTCTCACTATC
Source organism: Medauroidea extradentata (assembly GCA_003012365.1). Lineage (NCBI taxonomy): Eukaryota > Metazoa > Arthropoda > Insecta > Phasmatodea > Phasmatidae > Medauroidea > Medauroidea extradentata. The sequence goes on from PNEQ01041157.1 coordinate 13,484, forward strand.
ATTTCCGTCAGAACAAACAACATTCATCTCATGAGTTGCATCCGTCATGACGACCTTAACTTCACGGAAAATAGTTATAATTGTCAATAAAAAGTTGGCTACCTGTTAGTGGTATAACGCTGAATTACACGGAATGTAGCACATTACACGCGCCGCGATGAGAGGGCAAAGATGAAACTGTGTTCGCGGACACGTGGACTGGACTGTCACTGGACCCGCCTTACTTCGATAAGGAAATAAGCGAGATAGATTTAGCCGGTTCTGGTGCAGGAGCCGGAGTGAGGAGCCCGACCGAGTGAGGAGCCCGACCGAGTGAGGAGCCCCTCCGCCATGTTGAGACGTCACGTCCCCGGCCGCCATGTTGGATGACCTTGACCTTTAACCTTCATCCTGACCTTGACCTTGAGTGTCATATTACCAAAATTTTCCAAAATTCCGAAAATTTAAAAAAAAAATTTTCAAAAAATTCAAAATTTCCAAAAAAAAAATTTTAAAAATTTCAAAAAATCCCGAAAAAAATATTACCACCATCTTGATTCTGGACGCCATCTTGTTTCCGGCCACCATCTTGGTGTTTCTTCCAAAAAATTTTCGATTTCGCATTCCATAATAACCCCGCACGTATTTAATAAATAACATTTTTGATAAGAAAACTTTAGTAAAAAACTTTTTAATAAAAAGCTATTTAATAAAAAAACTTTTTATATAAAAATTATTTAATTAAATCAACTACCGGCACGTCTTACCCGGACGAGCTCCATCGACACACTGACGCCCCCACCACTTTTTACATGTATATATTAACTTATCCCCCCTCCCCTCCCCTATCCCGTACTTAATTTTAATTGGCTGTTAGTCACGTGATGATTTCCCCCCTCCTTCCCCTTACTTTCCCCTCTCACTGACGTTCGTGTTATAACCCGCTCAAACTACTACACCC